>JAJIZL010026341.1:161769-236439 GCA_023969395.1 Amblyomma maculatum
TGTAATTTTAATTTTAGCATTACTTTTGGTGCTTTATTTAGGTGTTGAGTTATATTAGCGGCGCCGCTTGTGTATAAAAGGCTACGAAGTTATGCAGCCATATACCCCCAGCATGTTAGGTGATATTGCTTGCCCGTAACACCCTAAGGCATATTCTCCAACCAAAGCACTCCTTTGGTATGCAAGAGGTGATTTCCAATGGCACGAACACCCTAGACTCAGGGTGTAAGGGTGTTTTGAATCAGACAAATGCCCAAAAAGGTGTTTTTGTTTTTACAGTGTATACCCTCATATTATCAGCGACGACCTATTCCCAGCCCAGCTCGTCGATCCTCTCCACCGCCGGTATCCTCGTCTGAACCAAGTTTTGCCCGTGTATCTCGACGCCGGTCCCTTTCCCCATACCGCCGCTCTGTTTCTCCACTTCGACCAGCAACAACTGTTCCTGTACGTCATTCGGAAAACTTAGCGATGCAGTTTCCGGAGCTGAAACTGTACTCTGCGAACTTACCAAAAGTCCTCCTCATCGCCCGTACAATATGATTTCCGTTTTAGCTGAAGGATTACCGGTCGAAGCTTTGATTGACACAGGGGCTGCAACTTCTGTTATTCGTGCTGATTTGTGTCATCGTTTGCGGAAAGTAACGACACCATATGATGGACCTGCACTTCATGGAGCAAATGACGTCCCTCTACATCCTTCAGCAAAGTGTACAGTTCGAATTGTTATAGACGGCGTCCGCCACCATGTGCAGTTTGCTGTGCTTTCACCGTGTGCGCATCAGATGATTTTTGGATGGGATTTTTTGTCAGCCGCTTCGGCGTTAATTTCTTGTGGCGACCGTGTTATCCATATGACAGACAGCGATTTTTCATCTGAAGTTTCTGAACGACATCATCCCCTCGTTGCCGCCGATGATACTGTTCTGCCTCCTCAGTGTAAAAACTTCTTACCATTGTTTCTGACCACATCACTGACGAGGACGTACTCATCGCACCATCTTATCGTCATCTTGCACGCGGTATCGCCTTCCCATCTAGTCTTGTGAGATTCTGCAATGGCTCAGCGACAGTAGCGGCCACTAACACTTCACGTGAATCCCTCGTGCTCCCAAAAGGAACTTCTCTCCCCTGCATGGTGAATTTTCAACCTTTGTCCTTGATGGTGCTCACCACCCCTCTGCCTCAGCACCGTGTTTTGCCAGACGTCTCTCTTTCTGTTCTCACAAAGACTATTAATCCTAACCTCACGCCGTACCAACGCCAAAAACTTCTGACATTGCTTCGACAACACCAAGCCATTTTTGATGCCACTTCCCTACCACGGGGACGGACTAGTGTTGCGCACCATCGCATCATTACTGAAGGTAACTCTATCGTTCGCCGACGGCCTTACCGGGTTTCCTTCTCTGAACGAAAAGTAATTGAAGAAAATGTAGATGACATGCTCCATCGCAATATTATTCGTCCCTCGACGAGCCCATGGTCCTCTCCAGTAGTGTTAGTTAAAAAAAAGGACGGCTCGGTACGCTTTTGTGTTGATTACCGCGCACTCAACCAAATTACCCGCAAATATGTATACCCAATGCCAAGAATTGATGACGCCCTTGACTCTCTCCAAGGCGCCGAATATTTCTCGGCTTTGGACCTCCGCTCAGGTTATTGGCAAATACCTATGCACGAGGACGATAAAGAAAAAACCGCTTTCGCAACTCCCGATGGCCTTTACGAATTTAATGTTATGACGTTCGGATTTTTTAATCGCACCAGCGACATTTGAAAGGATGATCGATACTGTGCTTCGTGGCCTAAAATGGAGAACCTGTTTATGTTACTTGGATGACATTGTCATCTTTTCGTCAACTTTTAACGACCATCTCACGCGCCTGAATGAGGTCCTCACGTGTCTCGCTTCAGCGGGCCTTCAGCTCAACACCAAGAAGTGCCACTTTGCACAGAAGGAAATTAAAATATTGGGACATCTAGTCACCCATGACGGCATTCGTCCAGACCCTGAACAAATCATCGCGGTCTAGAAATTTGCTCATCCACAACGGACTACAGAATTGCGCAGTTTTCTCGGCCTGGCGTCTTATTTCCGGCGTTTTATAAAGCATTTTGCAAGTATTGCTGCTCCACTTCATCAACTACTTAAAGCACGCAGCCCTTTCGTGTGGGCTGAACAGTGCGAAGCTGCTTTAAGCACCTGAAGCACGCCCTCACATCAGACTCTGTTCTTGGCCACTTCAGTGACAGCGCTCCAACCATCCTGCACACTGATGCCAGTTGTCTCGGTCTTGGCGCTGTACTTCTGCAGCGCGATGCAACTCCGCGTGAGAAAGTGATTGCCTTCGCCAGTCGGACTATGACTCCAGCTGAGAAAAACTACACCATTACCGAGCAGGAGCGCCTTGACGTCGTCTGGGCTGTCCAAAAGTTTCGCCCTTACCTCTACGGTCGGCACTTCACAGCTGTTACCAATCACCATGCTCTTTGCTGGTTGTCTTCGCTCAAAAATTTCACAGGCCGACTTGGCCGTTAGATTCTACGCCTGCAAGAATACAATTTCGACGTCACTTATCAATCGGGTCGCCAACACCAAGACGCTGACGCTCTTCCTCGCTGTCCACTTTCGGAATCGGCTTGCTGTTTTTCTTCCCAATGCATTTCCACCTATGACCACAGTCGACCATCCCTTTCCCCGACGTATATCACAACAGTTTCATTTGACGAATCTGAGAACAAACACGCTCTCCGCTCACAGCAATTAGCCGATGCCTACTGCCCTCCCATCATCGACCACCTTATTGGCGCTGCGGACCCACCCAATGCTCGGCTTCGCCGACAACTTCGCAATTTCAAGCTCGAAGATGGAATTCTACTCCGCTTCGTGTATTACCCTGATGGAACTACTGGATCCCAGTCGTGCCGCGTGTGCTTCGCCCACGTATACTGGTGGCTCTCTACGATGAAGCTACTGCAGTTCACCTTGGTGTTGACAAAACCTACGACCGCATGAAAAAACGATTCTTTTGGCCTGGGCTATCTTCCAGCGTTGTCAAATACGTCGCATCCTGCCCTCTGTGCCAACGTCGCAAACGGCCGTCGTCGTCACCCGCTGGCCTTCTACAACCTGTTCCCTGTCCCGCCACGCCATTCGACGTAGTCGGCATCGATTTATACGGTCCCCTACCTCTCTCCGATGGGGGTAACCATTGGATTATAACAGCTGTCGACCACCTTACACGCTACGCTGAGACAGCACCTGTACCGACCGGTTCCGATCAAGAAGTAGCGAATTTCTTTTTGCGATCAATTGTATTGCGTCATGGTGCTTCTCGGGTGCTCCTAAGTGACCGCGGGACGGCCTTCTTATCGACAGTCGTTGCCAAAGTTCTTTACGCGTCATCCACCCTTCATAAGACATCCTCAAGCTACCATCCCCAGACTAACGGGCTGACTGAACGATTTCATCGCACCTTATCGGATATGATCTCCATGTACATCACACCGGATCATCGAAATTAGGACACTATTCTACCATTCGTCACTTTCGCCTATAACACAGCTGTACAGCGGACTACCGGTTATTCTCCATTTTTAATCGTTTATGGCCGTCCTCCCACTACAATTCTCGACGCTTCCTTCTTCTCTACGCCCGACTACTCCACATCGGTACCTACCCAGTTCTTATCTCGTGTGGCCAGATGCCGCCATTTTACCCGCCTCAACACAGCAGCGTGCCAGGAAGACCGCAAGAGTCGCTACGATTCTACGCATCGCGTGGTCTCTTATCCTCCCGGTGACGAAGTACTGCTTTATACACCACTGCGCACCCCTGGCCTTAGTGACAAATTCCACCACCGCTACCTTGGTCCCCACGAGATCATCAGCCAAACTTCTCCAGTTAACTACAAAGTCACGCCTGTTGATCCCCCAGCCGATCGACGCCACCGTGGAACTGAAATTGTTCATGTTTCTCGCTTGAAACCGTTTGTGCGCCGCGGTACATCGGTTAGTTAGAAGCGGCCAGGCTGGCCGCTTCCGACCTCCCGGGCAGATTGTGTCAGCCTTCTGTGAACCTTCTTTCATTTGTACATGCCATCATCTTCTTTCATTTGTACATACCATCATCACCGTCCCGCGGCGCCGGCTCCGGCGCGTGCCTGGGTTCGTGATCGGATTAAAACGCTAGAGGAAGCTTCGCTGTCCTTGCCGTCACGACCTCGCCGTCTCGACCGAGCCTTCTTCCACAATATTTCTAGACGGTTCAATGTAACATGCCCCAAAAAAGTGCTGTTCAGGGTTGCTTCTGAAGGCATGTAGGTGCAGACATTCTCAGTTGGCGCTGTCTCATCATCATCCACTTCATCTTCTGATGCCTCTTCATTTGCAAATGATGACAATTGTACAGATGTTGAAGAGCGTGCTTGGCAACCCCACCGCAGTACTGTCGAATTGATGAATGACTGGTGTTCCTGTTACTGGCAGTGCTCTATGAAAACTGTCAGTCTGAACAGTTGCAGTCATCAGCACTTCGACAGAAAAGTGTGTCTGCATGCCTGCGTAACGTTTATGTGTTACTGAAGTGAAATCACTCCGCAGGTTCTAATATTCTCTTATTTCACATACATAAAGATGAAGCAGTACACTTCTGGTTATTTTTGCGTTCTGTAAGAACTACTTGGGCAGCATTGTATATGTTTTTTATGAGAATACGAAATATTCAATACAGTAATTGTACGTAATATAAAATATGAATACACACAACTATCAATAATAGATCTCTTCGTGGTTTTACAAAGCATACACGCTTACCAATGTCAATACCTCTGGCGAAATCGCACTATACCTGCGATGCATCTGTGCACAGTCTTGTTGCGGTTTGAGTGCTTGCCTCGCTTATTGCTCGAAAGTCGCTTGAAGTCTGTGTGGCTAATGTTTGCTTGGAAGAAGCGCATCTGTCTGCGGCATCCTGTGAATAAAATACCTTGTTTTAAATTTTGCTGAGCTTTTATTCTTTTATTTTGTGCTGACACCACCTTACATTCCTCAAATGATGACAGATGTAATATGATATATTCGTAGATAAAAATAACGAAGTCAGACATTACCGAAAAATTTAGTTTCTTATAGCTCTAGAAATGTCCGCTCCTAGACATGGATCTATGTTTTTGCATTGATCAACTGTAGAACTTAGAATCTGCCACTTACTTTGCAAGGTGCAGCCGCCACGATTGCCTTGCCCTCGGCTCCAGATTGTGGGATCTGGAGCTGGAGGAATAAGGTAGCGTACGGCTATAACAGAGATAATGTTTTTGTAGAAGAAATTATGTTACTCGTAAAATTTTCCTGCATATACAGGATGCTTAGAATGCAATTTTATTTGTCTACAGCCTAATACACTTTTTATTGTCTAACGTTCGCTGCCTCTGAGGGTTTAGTTTATGCAAAGGTTTTCTGCATTTAAAACTTTGTATATTTATGAATTTTCGACAATGTGTACTGACACACCCTTATAAAAATATCACTTTGGTGACCTCGAGATTTTTGGTGCATTTTGGTCTTATTTCGGTTCGGGTGCGGGTCGCCAGCTGAGGTGTGTGTCCAGGCTGCAGGAATACATAAATTGCATGTATCTGCCGCGACGATGCAATTCATATTGAAAACATGTTTTCGCTGCTCGATTGAGTGCTGCGTGTGTGAATATGCGCGATGGTGCACCGACGTACCGAAGAGCAATTAAAAAATAAAAAAGATCTGAACGTAACGGTATACACATCGCGAAGTAATGTTTGGTGAAGTTCTACATACCGTCCCAATGGGAAGGAATAGCGTCGGTATCGTGCCTGGCTACAGCTGACGTCTAAAATTGAAGTTCGTTGCCTGCACTGTCCTTGTATCGTGCAAGTAGTCATCCAGAGAAAATTATCTCCCACAGACCACCGCACGCGTGTCTAGTCTATCTGGAAGTCCGATGCGTTGCAGCCAGATACGCTCAAGGCACAATCTTTTGGCAAGTTGTGCCGAGTAGAGCTTTGACTACAGTCACTGCGCGCACATCCAACGACGTAACATCATACCACCATTTTCGCCGAACCATGAAAAACTACCAAACTGCAGACGAGCGGGAAGCAGTGCGTGTGCGGTAGGTTGCGCGGAAGGGAAGGCCGTAGAAATGGCGCAGCACACAAAACGGACTTGGAGCAGGGTGGTGGTGATGGTGGTACTCTCTGCTTGCGCGAAAACGGAACGGGTGAGGGAAAAGCGTGCAGCAGCCAGCGGTGGCCACAATAGGTGGTGTACGCCCATCCTAGCTTCTCCCGTCAGTGAGAAAGACGGACCAATTGACGTCGTTCGCGGGAAGTACGTCATTACTGTGGTTCGACGGGCCAGCGCAGGAAACGGGAAGCTGGCTTCCCGAAGGAGAACATGAGAGAGCTTTGATTTGTATTTTCGTTGCTTTGCGGTGCGCGTGTCACTGTAGCATTTTTCACAGACTATCTCCGGTACCTGATCGAAACACTGGGCTCCTTCGCCTAAAAGGTCCTTCCCTGGACAGTGACCCTTTAAAGGATTCAACACATAAAAACAATTAATTCTAGGCGGTGGGGGTTGTACGAGTTTGAAGACCTAGGATTTCCTCAGTATCGCCTGACATCAAGAAAAGTTCGAGTGTAACTAGAGTGCAATCGTGAGGAATTGCAAAATACAACGTAGGCTCGGCAACACCATCACAGCCGCGTATTGAGTTCGGCATGCAAATAAGGAGTAGCAGTTTGTTACCTGCGTGAGGAACATGGGAGCCATTTAAGTACTATGCGTCGATGCGCTGCCGAGCCCGCAAAAGAGCGTGCTGATTTCAGCGTCCTTTTTACCGGTGGCAACTGACGTCACTACTGATGTCGGAGCGCGATATCCGGTCAGGATTGGTGGCAAACTTACACGCAAGACTAAAACTTTGCAACCGGCACATTTTTAGGCTCGTGAGCTAACTTCGGGCCATTCCCGAGAACACCATCGCAGACAATGAAGCGATAAGAAACTGCTTCGTTGCCTCCTTCACAAGCGCCCAGCAGGGCCTGCGGTCTCAACAGTACCGATGCAACATTAAAAAGGGATGCCACAAGAGTGTTGAAATATTAAAAACGAAATAAAACGCTTTAGGAAAGTAGGTTGCCCCTTTCATAAGAGAAGATATAACATAATAAAACTCCTTTGAGCGTTTGGCCCCACGACCTGTGGCTGTGCTGTTGTCGCGCTAAATTGGTTTTGGGCCAAGCCTTCGCCACCAGTTTCTTTCCACAATGATTAAACCAACTAAGGGATGCTAAGAAAGTCTGCAATAATACGGAGGCGGTTGTACTTGCCTGTAATCATTTGAGATTAACCTCAGCGCATTCCACGCTACAAAGAAAATGATGGAGGTTCCGTTTTGCTAGAGATCTAGCATGAAGAAAAAGATCACAAGATCGTCGTTCTCTACACTCGCAATGATAAGGCCATATGCCGGCGGCTGTTTCAACGAAGTAAATGTTTCACAGGTTCGAAGCAATATGATGGGCATGTCATCCCCTCGAATTGGACGCAAAAGTGTTGTCTATCTTTAAATTACAGCCCGCCAGATCTGTCAGCCAGCTGGCGCCGGCCACAAAAGATGCTGCGTCAGTGGCACATATGACCATGTCAGAGTTGCATGAAGGCAAATGTACTCGGGATGCAATTTCCTTTGTGGTTGCCTGCTGGCTGCCAGGGTCACAATAATTGGTTACATACTGCTGATGAAATTAATGATAATAGAGAAATTTACACCTTGTAGAATTTAAATTAATAAATGGCTGTCAGGCCTTTGGGGGAACATATGTTTGAGAGTGTACACAAAAAAGTACTGCTGTAAATAACCGAGCACCTAAGTCATAAATGTGAGGTGGAAAGCGCGTTCTTTGGTAAAGCCATGTTTGACGCCTCACAAAATGTTCAGTCATTCTCAACTTTGTTGAATTTGTTGAGCAGAGGTGGTTCAGCTTTTCAGATATGTTCCAAATTCATCAAAACTGAAAACTATTTCAGCTCGCTTCTCTGTTCATCAAAACCACGAAATCTTTGGCGCACTCAGGCGTGCCACCTACTCGCACAAAATTTCAATTGTTGCCATGAATAACCAGCTGGTGTGGTGATGGTAAGCATCTAATACAAAAGGAGAGGTTGCTTGGAGAGCCACCCCTATTGGGTCGCTCTCCTTACAATACTAGGTGGAGTCTCTTATTCCGGGACTCCATTGGTCTGGGCCGCCACACGAGCTCGCTGGATCCGCGCTTGTTGTGCCGCTAGATCCAGGCAGCCGAGCAGGGCGGCCTCCCAGTCCTCTCGCGTAGGAGAAGGGGTTATGGATAAAAGAGAAGGATTTAGCTGGCATGCCCAGACCACGTGAAAGGTGTCAGCCACAGAAATGGCAAGGGCCAGAAAAGGAAGGATCAAAATGTTTGAGTACAGCCGGGCACAGCAGAGTATTAGTAAACAGTCTAAGAAGTATTCTTTCGCCCGCTTTCCCTAGCCCCAAGAGAAGAGCCGGGTACTGACGGTGCGAGTTCCGGTAATAGGCACAGATTTCTTGAAAAGTGAAGAGAGGATAAGTATCCTGGTCCAGATCGGTACGGTCTACGTCGGGGTCCCGGTTAGTGAGTGCGCGGGTGGCCGAGTTGGCGGCCTCATTCCCTGGTAGGCCCTGGTGGCCAGGTGTCCAAATGAGAAATCAGGTCTGGAGATCCTGATTCCGAGCTGCTCTCCGAAGTATTCTTTGTGCTGTAGGCGTTATCCAGCCCAGCTTATAATTCCGACAGGCCCCTCGCGAGTCGGATAAGATGAATTTAGATTGAGAGTGGGAGGCAGCCAGGGCGATTGCTACCTCCTCCGCGTGGGTTGCGCTAGGGGCCTTAAAAGTCAGGCCATCCATCTGTCTTTCCTCGTGAGCGACTGCAGCCGTGTACCATCCTACCCTAGAATGGCGCGAGCCTGCGACATCCACTCAGAAAACATTGTGTTTAGAGCCATAATGGCGGTGCAGGGCATTTGACCGCGCCTCACGCCGTCCATTGTGGTCTTCTCTGTCCATTTTGGTAGGAAGATGTCGAACACGGAGGGTGCCTCTCCATAGCTCGGGCACTCGTACCCTTTCGTCAATGCGATAGTTGTGTTGTATACGTAGCCGGTCCAAAAGGCGACGACCGGACACGGTCTGGGCAAGACGCGTGTATTGATTAGGGAGGTGCGCCTCGCGGAGCTCCCGATAGGTGTTTACCACTCCCAATGCAAGGAGCCTCGCATTGGAGTTAGAGATCGGGAGGTCAAGCGCCCTCTTGATCATCTTGCGGAGAGTGATCTCCAGGGTGTCTTCATCATGCTTGCGCAAGTGCAGGTATTGAGTTGAACAAAGAATTCGACTCGTCACAAAAGCATGGGTGAGTCGCATCGCTTCTGAGGTCCCCACGCTTGTTGGAGACGCGATGGACCATGCGGCCCACTTGGTCGCCAACCTTGCGAAGCTTGGCTAGTGTTGTGTCAGCGCGACGATTTTCGTGAATAAAGAGTCCGAGGACTCTAATCTCTGTGGCTTCGTGTATGGGTCCACTAGCCAGAGAGAGAAGTATTGGTGTATTGCATCTCGGCGAGGGGCGTAGATGCACGAATTATGATTTTTGAGGAGAGCACTGGAGACCACATTATGCAGCGTAGCGATCCACTATGTCCGCCGCTGTTTGCAGGCAGTCCTCCAGTTGACCAATGTTGCCCTCTGTAGCCCAAATGGGGATGTCGTCGGCATACAGCGCATGCTGTATACCTTGAACCTCACCTAATTGAGTAGGGAGATGAAGCATTGCCAAGTTAAAGAGTAGTAGGGACAGCACTGCGCCTTGCGGCGTGTCCCGCGTACCCATAGTATAAGTACCGTGCTCCTTGTCCTGAATGCGGATAAAGGCTTCACGGTCCGTTAAGAACTGTTTTACGCAATTAAATGTGTGTGCCCGCACTGTGTCTCGCTGAGGTGAGCGAGGATGACAATGTGTTTCACGTTATCGAAAGCACCCTTCAAATCCAAGGCGAGAACCACCTTGTCATTGTGAGGGTACTCGACAGGCGTGAGTACCTCGTGGCTGAGTTGAAGCAGAATGTCCTGTGCTGACTTCTCAGGTCCGAATCCGAAAATCGTGTCTGCGAAAGTATTGCGGGCCTCTAGATATTCAGAGAGGCGATCTCGAACCATGGCCTCCATGAGCTTGGCTGCGCAACACGTTAGGGAAATAGGTCGGAGATGATCGGTATTGATCGGCTTACCCGGGTTAGGGATGAATGTGACAAGCGCTGTTTTTCATTCTAGGCGGGGGGGGGGGGGGGGTGTTCCTTTTTTCCAGATAGCACTCATATATTTTAGCAGGGACTCATACGCCGGATCAGGAAGGCTGGCCAAAAGTTTGACCGTAACCTTCTCCCTGCCGGGAGCGGTACATCGTTTCATTTTAGCAAGAGCTGCCCGCAGATCATGGAGCTGGAACGGACGATACATATCAGGGTTATCTCTGCCTGCATAGAGATAGTCCTGTCCACGGGTGTCTTGAACTTGACACAGATACTGATCCCGTAGAGTCTGTGCAAGTTGGTCCGTATTGCCCTTGAAGTTATGAATTGCTCGTTGCAGATGTTTCTGTGTTTCTCTGCGGGCCTGAGTGGGATCTATGAGGCTACAGAATAGCCTCCAAGTATTGCGACTAGACATTTGTCTAGCAGCACAGCTAGAGCGATCCACCCATTTAGAGTCGGTAAGCTGGGCAGCATACTCAGCCGCCTTTTGGGTGAGATCACGAATCCTGAAGCGGAATTATTTATGTTTCTGTCTGCGCCATCTCAGTGAGGCTGCGCCGCGCTTCCTAAAGATGAAGGAGATGGTTCTTCACATCCGCACATCCGTTACCTTATCTGTGAGTTGTATCTCCTTCTCGTGTTTGTGTAGTGCTTGGATGAGGCTCCGGGCCCAGGCAAAATAGTTGTCTCCGGGCATACAGGAGGTTGTCAGGGATTTACGGAAAGCCGTCCAGTCAGGCAGGAGGGCCTGTGTTATGGTGCGGTGTATGGGGCGAGTGTAAATGATTGTGTTAATGATGCAGGGGTCACTGCCAAGGGTTTCCTCGGTGTTGATCCAGTCTGCGTGTCTTATGTTGCGAGTGAGGGCAAGATCGGGACAGGCGTCCCTGGTTACGGAGTTACCCACACGTGTTGACGGGGTCAGTATGAACGGGGACGGGGTCAGTATGAAGAGTAATGCCCAGCGTGGAGATTAGTTCGTAAGCTTTCTGCCACGCGACTCCTCCTTGCGATAGCCCCATAACCGACTGGGGGCGTTGAAATCCCCCACAATCAGAAGGGGATCGCGACCTGCTATCTTTAGCGCCTTGCTAAAGATGTCCGAGAACGTAATGTCCTTATGTTTAGCGGGGCAGTATATATTTAAGATGTGTAAGGGTGAATCAGTACGGCGCAGGGGGAGGACTGTCACCATCACATACGAATAAGATAAATTGAGTTCGATATCGACCTCCTGCGCGGTAAAGCCTTTGTGGACAAGAATACAGGTGGATGGATCCCGTTGAAAAGTGTTGTAGCCTGACGCTTCGCCGCAGCCCCAGGTTCTTGGAGTGCAACTACTGCTGATGGGCGCTCAAAAGTCTCGATATATAATCTTAAGTTAGCTCTCTTTTTACAGGAATAAAACTGCGGCAGTTTCATTGCATGAGGGAAAAAGCCGCATGTTTTGGGGCTGCAGTATGGCTTAGTTCCCGCCGCCATGTTGAATTTGGAGTTTAGCTGGGTTAGACTGCGCAGCTACGTCTCCCAGTCCCTGAGCAGCTGGGAGGGGCTCCGCAGAGTCTTCGGCGATTTCATCCAGGACAATTTTTCGCATAAATTCTGACGGGCGCTTAACTTCCTTCGATGAGTTAAGCCTGCGGCCGAGGCGCGAACCATTCTCGTTCAACCATGTTTTGATGTTACTAGTGACTACAATGGTCACCTGAGTGATGTCTTCCAGGACCTTAAAAAGTTGGAAAGCTGACCTACTAACTCAGCTAGAGTGTTTTCTAGAGCCTTTATTTGGCTGTCCATTGCCTTTTCCTGAGGGCTCTCGCACATAGGCTCGAGTTCCGCAGGGCGCACCACTGGGTCCGCCGGCGATGACGGCGGGGAAGGTGGGGCTGCGTGCGCAGAGCGTAAAATTTTGTTTTCTGCAGCTAGCTGAGCTACCTGAGCACGAAGCGCTGCCATTTCGCGGCGCATTTCTACGATTTCGGGGGAGAGAGAGGAAGGAGCGCGAGAGGGGGGAGAGGAGGAGACCCCAGCCCAGCTGCCTACCGTGTTCAATGACTTCTTGGAAGCTGCATAAGTTGATGCCCCACTGCCTCCGGGCCCCGGAAAGTCCTCAGCGTGGATAACCAGATCGCCCTGGTCCTGTGAAATCTTTTTCGGTGACGTCCTCGATGACGGTTTCTTGGGGGATGGCGGTAGCTTCTGATTGGCCGGCGCGCCGTCAGCCTTGCCACCGGGATCACCTCCAGACACCTTGCCCTGAGACTGGAGATGTCGTGTTGCTGGGGCCCTTTCAGGCTCCTCGCTTGCTGAAGCCTTCAAAATTTCCCTTTGCAGGCCTGCGAGACCATGAGATGGGCTCCCCCGCAGACCATGCAGGCCGACTTGCACTCGTGGGGCGGCATGCCATCGGCAACCGTCCCCACGTTTTGACCGCAATGGCCGCAGCGTTCTTCTACCGGGGGAAGGCAGATGGCCACCCGGTGTCCGATGGTTTTACACCGGTAACAAGCAGGGATTGTGCTCTCGTAACCCCGCACCGGCGTGACCGTTGAGTTGTAGAGGGCAAAGCGTGACGCCTTCCTGCCCACAAAGGTGACCAGTGCAACAGACAAATTTCCGAGCTTGCGGACGAAAGCGATTTCTCCGTCGCGCCAGATGAGTTTGTTGCGAAGAGTAGCCGAGGTCTCCCGCTCGTGGATGGTGATGACTCCCCGACACACCTTCCCGTTAAGTTTTGCGTGGCCAACGAGAGGAAGCGGGCCCTACTTGAGTTCAGGATGAATTCCCGGGCCAGCTTGTTGGCCGTGGCGACGTCTTGTATGGCGCAGAGAAAAATGTCCTGGTCCCAGAGGGCCCAGATGGTGAAGGCCTTGAACGCCTCGGCGCCAGCATAGGAGGTAAGGGCTAGGCCTAGGTCACCGGACTTGAAAACTTGACGAAGGTCAATGGTGGCCCGCAGCTTCACCGCCACAATGAGGTCTTCCTTTTCGAAGCGAGGCGTCTTGCTTGGACGCCACGATGTCTTTTGGGCCACCGGAGCCCGTGCGCCGACATCGGCAGCGGGATAATTTCGAGACGCCGCGTCTGTGCCGGCGGCGGCGGCAGCTGTTGTGCGCCTGTAGACAATTCGCGGGTAGGACCTTGAAAAGAAGCTTTCAGAAGCTGCGCTTCAGAAAGGTTCAACAACAGCGAAACAATTCTTTGGAGCAGAACCAGTCGCACAAAAAGAAACCTTGTTCTACACTGAACATTTTTAGGCATGTTTGTACACGCTTGCAGCCAATTTGCCTAATCATACTCTTCAGCAGTGATGTTCTACCATTCCGAGCTCTGCAAGAGTGCGAAAATAAATTGGAGGAGGGTACGATGTGGCGTTCACACGTAATATCTTGTCGCAATTAAGAACAATTGTCCCCCAGGATCTAGTTTCAATTTTAGTGTGAAGGTATGAAACAAATGCAGCCAAGAAAAGAGGTCAGTGTGCAAAATTAGTAATGTAGAATGGATTCATGAATTTTGGTTACAGTGTTGCAACCAGAGATGCCCTCGCCAGCCATAACTATTTTTCGTCTTATGACCATATTGCGCTCAATCCTGAGCTGACAGACAGTGTTTTTCCGAACAAGGGCCCTTAAAGGGGACAACACTAGTACACCTCATAGTAAATGCGATTTTTTTCTTACAGGAAGCTGGCGCATCGTTAGATCGAAGTATATGTGACAAAGCAGCTATGGAAATCCCTCACCGGGCGAAGACTACAGAATCCAGTGGGGCTCTATAATGCACTACTCACTACTGCAGTGATCCTTTCGAAAAACCGCCCAATTTGTTTTGCATATTTCAATGAACAAGAAGGTTTACTTGTCGTATTATAGGGGGCATTGAACACGCAAAAGCGGCTTGCATTTCATGTGCAGGCTCGTCCTAATTTAGCATCCCCATATGATTCGAACAAGCATTGAAAAAATGCATGTTAAGCTGGCGATCGAATTGTGCAGCCAGAGAGTAGCAAAAAATTAACTTTATTCGGGGAGAGGCCCGCAAGGGTACCTCTTTTTCCACAGAGCTACAGAAATGCTCCAGAAGGCGTTCCTGCACTGGGGCAATCTTCACTGTAGCTTCACTGTATTGCCTGAACAGGTAGAAGCTAGGTGCACTATAATAAACTATTTATTGCCCAGACCCAGCATATCCCAGACAGTTTGTAAATTTTATCTGCATTGACGTTTGTGAAGAACATGTGATAATTTGATAAAAGACGCAGAATGAAAACCACGTATGGAGAAAGAAGAAGAGGAAAACGTGAAGGTTGGCTCGAGGAGCGCGAGGCACGAGCAGGAGAGAACAGGCGAGCAGCGGAGCCGATCGGCTGTCCAAGGAGCTCGGAGCGGTGCGTCTTCTGCCAGGCCTGACCCGGGGATCCAGACCTGGGGCCTGCCGGCCGTATCCTGTCCTGTTCTCCTGTTGTCCACGAAACTCGGAACGGTGGTCGGGCCCGGGAGTGCCACAGCGCCAGCTCTTCGTGGAAAGACAACCCGAGGCCTCTTGCCTCTACTGGGCCCTGTCCGGTGGCCTAGCCTTCCGCTAGGCTTACCGAGGCTTTGCTGCATCGACTTTTCAAAACTCTGACCACCCGGAGCGTCTGCACCGGCTTCTCCACCCAACGAACTGGTGACTGTAGACAATTTAGTGTTTAGTCTCCGACCTACTTGTTTGTCCTACTCTCGTCCCGTCCACATGTATACATAAAATTATTCGTCGTTAGATTGGTCGGTCTGGTCGTCTATTTAGATTGCTGTCTCTGAATAAGCCAGAGAACAAGGTGGCCAGAAGATTTAAAGAAAATAACCTCACAATTTTGGCGTCCACGGCAGGACCAGACCGGCCAAGCAGCATTTTCCCGCGGCTAGAGATTGGAGAAAAATGAGTGCACCAGAATTGCTCGCGGTAGGGGAACGTATAGGTTTGCAGGGAATCGAGTTGCGCAAGTGGGTTGAGAAAGAATTGCAAAAGGCAAGGGAAGACAAAGCTGCCGAACGCGAAGAGAGAGCTGCAGAACGCGAAGCGAAAGCTGCATAACATGAAAGAGCGAAGCAGCGCTTGGAGCAAGAAAACCTGAGTTTGCAGCTACGAGTACGACTTGCGGAATTGGGAGAAAACGCCCCTAGTGCTGGAAGCGCTGAGCACGGTGCCGTACCAGCTCCGTCTTTCCCCATTAGTCCTCATGGACTGATTCCACTGTTTAATGAGGAAAGGGACGATTTGGACGCGTATTTGAAGCGTTTTGAACATGTCGCCATTGGCCAAGGCTGGCCGAAAGAGAAGTGGGCCACGGCTTTGAGCCTGTGCCTCGGCGGAGAAGCTCTCAGAGTCTTTGGACGACTCTCTCCTGAGGACTCAGTCAATTACGATGTAGCGAACCTTGCCTTACTTCGGAGGTTTCGGTTCACGGCTGAGGGCTACAGAGAGAAGTTTTGTGGAAACAAGCCGCAAAATGGTGAGACAGCTTCCCAGTACGCCACAAGGCTGTTAAGTTTTTTTGACCGCTGGGTTGAGTGCGAGGACAAGGTCGCACGTTTGAAGTGGTTCGGGACATGATAGTGGCTGAGAAGTTTTTAAACAGCTGTCACAATCGTTTAGTTCTCTTCTTGCGAGAACGTGATTTTAAAACGGTGGATGAGATTTCTGAGGCCGCCGATCACTTTCTTGAGGCTCAGCGACAGAATAACCTCGCGGTTTTTAAAGATAGAGCTGAGCAGAATTCTTCGAAACCGCAGGACGCAGCCCCATATTGCGGATTATGTCGCAAATCTGGGCATAAAACCCAGTTGTGTCGATACGGAAAGTCAAATGACCGGGAGACGTCTGCTTGCTGCACGTCCCCTCGAGATTCCCGCCCTGGTCGTCAGCTGGGAAGAACATGCCTAGATATTCCAAGGGACAATTCGCCTCTTAGTCCATCTCAGATTATTAACAACATGCCAGTGGAGCATGGAGAAGTGTTCGGGCAAGCAGTGTCGGTGCTGCGCGACACTGGTTCTAATAGCATCGTGGTGCGTCAGGCTTTGGTGCCCGAGGCTGCATATACCGGTGAACGAGCATCTTTACGTTTAGCGGATAGTTCTGACATCGAAGCGCCTGAAGCGGAGGTTATTATCAAGCCGCCATACTTCACAGGCAAAGCTATTGCTAGGTGCCTGCCGACGCCATTATATGACGTAATTATCAGCAACGTTCCGGGTGCGAGCGCCCCATTCGCCGACGCTCCAACAGTCTTGACGGGCCAGAGAAGCATACCTGCCAGTGATGATGGGTCCAGTCTTTCTTTCCAGGTTCTGGCGGCGAAAGTTTCAGGGACTGGTTTGGATGCCACTCAAACCGTACTCCACTTATCTCGGTCTGTTTTTCGCAAGAAACAAGGAGAGGACGCCAGCTTAGACCTGTGTCGTCGCAAGCTTAAGAAAACCTATCACGGGAAAGGGCAGAAGGCCTACACCTTCCATCTAGTTGACGGCATTTTGTACCGGACCTATCAACTTTGTCCAGGAAAAACAATTGAACAAGCGGTCGTTCCGAAGGTTTTGCGCCGTCAGGTCCTCGTGCAGGCACATGGGAGTGCACTTGTCGGCCACCAGGGTGTCAGAAAAACTACCGCAAGAGTGCTTGATGACTTTTACTGGCCAGGGGTGCAAACTGACATTAAGCGTTTCGTGAGGTCGTGCGATGCATGTCAGAGGACTGTCCCGAAAGGAAACCTGAGGAACGCTTCATTAGGACGCATGTCCATTAACACAAAAAGCTACGAAGAGCGCCAGCCAGTGAATGCCCTACAAGCTTCATCTTTTGTAGTTCTTGATAACGTCGAGTCGAAAACTCCGTTGTCAAAGTTCAGTGAAGAACCTTGGTCCCAGAGTGGACTGGGGAACCGAGACTCGATACAGAATAGTGAACTGGTGAATCGAGAATGATCCGGGAGACAATGTTAATCTCTGTGCTGTCTTCCAATGCCGTTGGAGATATATCGTCTTAGAGCACATTTCATACAAAGCTTCTGGAGGTGTCGTCGTGCTGTTCATAGTATGTTTCTAGGAGTTTATTTCTTCTGACAAGTGTTGAGTGTTAATGTTACTTGTATTAGTTCGAATGTTTTTTTTTTATTTTGTGTGCGCGAGTGACTCACTCTCAGCAGATAATAGCAATGTTTGGCCACTCTGTGGGGTGTGCAGTGATGGGTGCAGCAGTGTTGTGGTGTGCGGCCCTCCGAAAGAGTGCATCAGTGTCATGGCCCCAAGTTTTTTTTCCCGATGGATGGATGGACTAAACTTTAACGTCCAACAGATAAGGTGATCTACCCACCCCCGAACACGCAGGTCAAGGGGCGGGTGCCGCAGCCTCAGCGGCAGGCCGGGAGGTCTTGGGTCCCAGCAGCCTCTTCGGCCAGTTGGACGAGTAGGAGCTGGAGCTCAGGGTCCGAGCTGCGCAGCAGGGTCTCCCAGGTGTCTCTACAGCCTATATTGTTCGTCCTCCTGGGAGAATACGGGCATTCCCATATTATGTGGTCGAGGGTCCCTCTCGCCCCACAAAGATTGCACTTGTCACTCCTAGCCTCAGGGAACATGTGGTTCGCCATAACCGGGTGCGGATATGTATAAGTTTGCAGTCGCCTCCACGCCACTGCTTGTCTGCTGTTTAATTTCGGGTCTGGTGGGGGTACCATTCTACGATCCAATCTGTAGTGCTGCGTGATCTCCCCATATTTTAGCAAGCGCTCTCCGCTTCCTCGGTCATCAAGTGGCCCTGTAGCTGCTCGGCGGTAGAGATCTTGAGCCAGCTTGTGGGCCGCCTCGTTGCCGGGGACGGCTTCGGGCGCCGGAGTCCAAATTATTTGAATTTTCCTATCCAACTTTTTCTGGCCTAGGATTCTGGCTGCTAAGGGCGAGATCCTGCCCTTGCTAAAATTTTGTATGGCAGTTTTGCTGTCACTGATGACAAATTTCGCTTCCGTTCCGACGCAAGCTAACGCGATCGCAGTTTCCTCGGCTATTTCTATGCTCCGCCCGCGCAAAGTAGCAGCTGTCACGGGATTGCTCCGGCCGCTGACGACCGTTGCTACCGTGAAACTGCCACCACCTCCCGCCGCGTCTACATAGGCCACTTCATGTTCCGAAATTTCGCCGAATCTAATTTCTAATGCTTCGGCTCGTTTTTTCCTCCTGTCTTTGTTATATCCGGGTGCATGTTTTTTGGCAGCGGGGGAATCACCAAATTTTGTCTGACTTCTCTAGCTACCTCCACCTTGACCGTGGGACCCCTATCCGGATTTATTCTAACTTTCGTCAAAATGACTCTTCCTGTCTTCGTGGTGCTAAGTCTCTCAATTTGAGAGGTTCGCACTGCTTCCGCAAGTTCTTCCCATGTGTTGTGTACCCCTAGAGCCATCAATCTCTCTGTGGATGTGCATATGGGCAGTCCCAGCGCTCTTTTTACGCATTTTCTCATTAGTGACTCAATTTCTTCTTTTTCCACCACTTTCAAATCTAGATACGGCGTTGCGTAGCTCACTCGGCTGAAGATGTAGGCCTGTATCAGTTTCATCAAATTTTTTTCCTTTAACTCTCGGCCTCTGTTGCCCACCCGCCTAATTAGGCTCAGGGTCTGCATCGCGTGATTCTCCAGCCTCTTGATGGTCTCGCCATTATGTCCGTGTGACTGGAGAATCAAGCCCAAGATTCTGATTTGTTCGACTATTGGTACCTCGTTACCCGCCACTTTTTTTTGATCTCCGACGGTGCCTTGCACTTTAAGTGCTTCGGATTGTATATAAACAATTCTGATATCTGCGGCGAGCACGCTAGGCCTCTCTCTGCCGCGTAATCGACTATAATGTCGGTGGCGGCTTGGAGCAGGTTTTCGACGCACGAATCACTTCCCCGGTTGACCCAAAGGGTGATATCATCCGCATATAAACTAAATTTTAATCCTTCGAGCTTTGCCAATTGCTCGGGGAGTTCCCTCATAGCCACGTTGAAGAGTAGGGGGGACAGCACTGATCCCTGGGGCGTACCCTTACTCCCTAGCTCTATTGCGGGGGATTCCAGCGTCTGGAACTTCATGCAGGCCGTTCTACCCGTCAGAAAGTCCCTGATGTACCGATATGTCCTGGTACCTACATTAATCTTGTTCAGCCCTTCCAGGACCGCCTCATGTTTTACGTTGTCGAAAGCCTTCGTGAGGTCGAGCCCCGAAATTGCTTTCGCATCTTTAGACTTTGAGTCTATTATGTCATGTTTGATTTGGAGCATGACGTCCTGCGTACACAAGTGAGGACGGAACCCGACCATCTCATGTGGCCACAGATCACCCTGCTCCATGAAACTCATCAGTCTGGTCTGGACGACGTGCTCCATCAATTTCCCCACCCATGAGGTTAAGGAAATTGGTCGTAAATTTGCTAGTTGAGGAGGCTTCCCTGGTTTCGGTATTAAAATAATGCTTGCCGTCTTCCACTGTTGTGGGAGCTCGCCTTTTTCCCAACATTCCTGCATATACTCCGTTAGATACCTAATGGAGTCATCATCTAGGTTCCTGAGCATTTTGTTCGTTACTCCGTAAGGGCCTGGAGCCGACTTCGTTTTAAGTCTTACAATCTCCGCCCTCACTTCCACTTCTGTGATGGGGGCGTCCAGCGCCTCATTAGGCGCTCCACCATAGTCAGGAAGTGGGGTTCGTGAAGTTTCCCCCACATACATCTCAAATAATTTGTTCATGAAATCATCATCGTTCCCTTCGAAAGCGTGACTCACGTTTGCCAATCTTATACCAGATTGCGTCTTTGAGTTGTCTGGGTCCAACAAGTGCCGGAGGAAGCTCCACGTCTTGGAGAGGTTCATGCTCCCCTCCATTTCGTCACACTTGTTGTCCCAATTTTGTTCGCATAATTTGAAAGTATAGTCTTCGATTTCCTTATTATGTCGCGCAATCCTTCTTCTGAGGTTGCGGTTCACTTTCTGCTTTTTGAGACGACGCTCAATGCTCTGCTTAGCTTCCCACATATGCAGAAGACGGCTGTCCGCAATCTCCGGGGCGTTATCACCTTCGAGCAATTTTGTTGCCTCTCTAACGTCCTATTTGAGCGCCGTCGCCCATTCCTCGATGCTTCTGATGGGCTCTAGTTCCTGAGCCCTCCTGATATCTCTAAATTCATCCCACTCAACGACGGCCGGCGCGCGAGCCCGGCGTGTTTTAACGCCTTTCCTCAGTGTGGAGACAACTATGTAGTGGTCGCTGCCAAAATTTTGATCCGAATTATGCCAATCTAGACCTTTTACGTTTTTCGAGAATTTTAGGTCTGGGGATGTATCCTTACTGACGCTATTGCCCACCCTCGTTGGCTCTCGGGGTCCGTGTACAAAGTGAGCCATAGGTCATGCGTATCCTCCCACAGCTGTCTACCTTTTGGGCACGGGTGCGGGTACCCCCATTCCTGGTGATGTGCATTAAAGTCCCCCACTATCAACAGTGGCTGGTTGTTTGAAATTTTGAGGGCCTTGCGAAGCAGAGCTCTGAAACTCACCTTCCTTTGCCTGGGTGAGCTGTATAAATTTAGAATGAATAGAATAGGGTCTTTCTGTTTTCCGGTTAAAACTTCTACAAACACGTTCTCGATCTCTCTCGACTCTATATCGTGTTAAATGGCTGCAATGTTTCTTTTCACGAGTGTTGTGACCGAGGATTTCTCACCCCTGCCACTATGAAATGCCTGATATCCCGACAATTTTGCGGGCCCCTCGGTTTCTTGGAGAGCAATTGCCAATGGAGTCTCATCTAATAGCAAAAGGTACTGTTGCAGAATCGGCCGCTTGCGCCGGAAGCCGCGACAGTTCCACTGCCAGATTTGATTTTCATTTGGCGCCTCGCCATTTTGCAGTTGCGAGACGACCTGTTCTATATTTTGTTGCCACCCGTTTATGGCGGCCATCTCATTCCTTAACCTTTGGCATTCCTCGGCCTGTTTCTGAACTGCCCCGAGGACAGCTTGAATTTGGATGTTGATATGATTCATAAATTCACTCATCTTGGCATCTAACCTTTCCAAATTTTCCATCCTTTTCTCCATAGCCTGAATAGGGTCGGTGTCTTGAATTTTGCGTTTCACCGCTGTTGGGAGGGACGGCTCTGTGACCATCTTATCCCGTCCCTGCGGCTGTTGACGTACCGCTTGGGAGGTCGTTTGTCTAATGGGTTGTTGCGGAGGAGGTGTTGCCTGCCTTTGTGATTTCTTTAAGTTTTGGATCTCGGACCGCTGCGATTCGACTATCCCCGTTAAATTTTCGATCATTTGCTTTAATTTCTCAATTTCCTCGTCTCGTTTACCCCTGTGATTATTTTCCTGGGAGACTTTGCCCGCAAAACTCACACCCTTACGTTCCTTGCTCCTACCTCGTCTCCATTCATTGGCAGTATTCCTTGAGCTTGAGCGTCCCCTGGACTGGCTCCTGGCACCAGAATCGGAGCGGTCTTTTCCAGAATCGGGAAGGAGTCCTCGCGGAATTCGAAGTCTTCTTTTACTTTCGGTTCGCTTTTCCTACTCTGATGTCCCCCACCAGTCGTCGCTGCATGTTCCATCTTCTCCCAATGTCGCTTCTCACTTCGTAGGGAGTGCGGAAAAGTTCTCGACACTTGGGGTCTCCTAGTGCATGGCCTTTGCCGCAGAGCTGGCATGTTGGTTCACATTTGTGTTCTCTTGACGGGTTCTCGAGGCCGCAGCCACGGCACTTGACGTTTGTCGGATCCGGGCACACGTCCTCGCGATGACCGAGTCGGTCACAGGCGACGCATACTTCGTATTTTTTTGGGGTGCAGCTGGCACCTGTGCGGCGTCCCGTTGAGATAAATCCATCTTGGCACTTCTTTCTCCTTGAAGAGAATGAAGATCGACTTGGAATCTTTGCCCAGCCTGCGGACGCCTCGAATCTCGGGGTTGTCCTTGCGATCTAGGCGGTATAGAATTTCTTCGACAGAATATCCGAGCGGAACCCCGTGGATGACTCCCTTGCCGCAATGCTCGGGGGTGGCCACGTAGGTAGAAGTGTCCACTTTTTCACCGTCGAACATGAGATGTTTCACACTCACGTACTTCAGCTTCATCTCCGCACTTGTAGTGATGACCAGAACGGAGTGCTGCTTCATATTTGGAATTATTATATCTTCCTTCTCTTCTCGTGGATTGATCCCCGCCGACATTTTGATGATGTCAGTGAGATGTGCTGTTCCATATTTGGTAAGCCTAAGTAGGCCTCCACGAGGTCGGATAACTATTTTCTCGGCGCCATCTGGAATGCGCGTCTGCTGACGCTCGATCGACTTGGCAGCCATTTTCCTGCGTGCTTGCCTCTCCTTGGCTCGCTGTTTCGCAGTTTTCTGCCCGCTCTTCTCTAGCGGCACGTACCTTCCTCCTTCGCTCGTGAACCATTGTCCTGGTTCCGAAAATTCCTCCGGTGTAATCGGGGTTCCTTCCACAATATCCATGATTCACAGCTTTCGCACGACCACGAGCGGCAAACGATCCCCCGGTAGGGACGCCGTGGGCCCGGTCGGCCGTTTTAGGCTTAGCGCCGTTAAGTTCAACTCAGCTACGTGCTGCGTCGAACAAACAAAGTCAAAAAATGGCAAAATAAAGTCCCACTTGCCGAAAAAATGGTATCCTCGTGGTCCTCTTCCCTTCTGCCGTCGATTGAGCACAAAAGCCAGGAAAGCAAGATCGACAGGCTGCCGAAAAAGCCAAAATTTGCGGAGCCCATGTGAAGCGCGTCCGCCCGCTTCGGCTCTCCACAACCCTCAGCCTTTTTTGCCGAAAAAAAAAACTTCTCAAAGGGGGGGGGGGGCATATTTGTGAAGAACATGTGATAATTTGATAAAAGACGAAGGAAGAAAAACACGTTTGGAGAAAGAAGAAGAGGAAAACGTGAAGGTTGGCTCGAGGTGCGCGAGGCACGAGCAGGAGAGAACAGGCGAGCAACGGAGCCGATCGGTTGTACAACGAGCTCGGAGCGGTGCGTCTTCTGTCAGGCCTGCCCCGGGGATCCAAACCTGGGGCCTGCCGGCCGTATCCTGTCCTGTTCTCCTGTTGTCCACGAAACTCGGAACGGTGGTCGGGCCCGGGAGTGCCACAGCGCCAGCTCTTCGTGGAAAGACAACCCGAGGCCTCTTGCCTATACTGGGCCCTGTCCGGTGGCCTAGCCTTCCGCTGGGCTTACCGAGGCCTTGCTGCACCGACCCTGCAAAACTCTGACCACCCGGAGCGTCTGCACCGGCTTCTCCACCCAACGAACTGGTGACTGTAGACAATTTAGTGTTTAGTCTTCGACCTACTTGTTTGTCCTACTCTCGTCCCGTTCATATGTATACATAAAAATATTCTTCGTTAGATTGGTCGGTCTGGTCGTCTATTTAGATTGCTGTCTCTGAATAAGCCACAGAACAAGGTAATTCTCGACAAGCTCCACATCCACCCCACTGAGGAGGTGTGCGCAACATCCCATTTATCGGCTGACATAACTAGTAGACTAGTTGTTAAACCAATAGCCAAAAACATGCTACCAGGTAGACATGATGCCCGCAGGAAGACAAGGGCACAGACCCTTGAGAAACAGTACGAGGACGATCCACAAGCAGTGTACGTGGATGCAGCTCAGCACATCAAAAACGGAGCATACGTGGCATGTATGGCCACTCCAAAGTCAACCTTCATTAACGCTATAACATTTCATGCTAGCTCCATATGCGAGGCAGAGGAAGTAGCTATCGCACTGGCCATCGCGGATCCCCACACCAAAACTATTCTAAGGGACTCAAAAAGCGCCGTTCAAAATTTCGCCAAAAATTCTGTAAGCGCACTCGCGGCTCGAATTCTGCGCAACCGATCTCTCAATCACAACATCAATCTCGTATGGGTTCCGACTCACGCGGGTAACTCCGGAAACGAAGGGGTCGACCGTCTAGCCCGAGGCTTAACCAACCGGGAGACGGGAGATCTATCGGGAACGGACGCGCCTGTGGAGGCACCGCGCACATACGCGGAGGTAACAAACTTTTATCGCGAGCTAAGATGCACGTACCCCGCCCCTCACCCCGACCTCGACCGGGCGCAAGCCACGACACTCAGACGCCTACAAACAAAGGCCATTCTTAGCCCCTACCGACTATCGTTAATTACAAACGGAGAATTCAACCCTGCATGCCGGCACTGCGGTGACGGGACGCAGGCCACTCAAGACCATATACTGTGGGAATGCGCCAGCAATCCCCCTCCAAAGACACTCTTGCCAGCTCCCTCAGCGGAGGAATGGGACAAGCTGTTGGCCAGCCCAAGGAAAACTACGCAACTGGCCCTCGTCACGCGAGCTCAAGAGGTCGCTCCCGACTGGAGGCCACCCTAGACTCGCCCCAGCCCGAAATAATTCCTTTCATTTCGTGGCAATAAAAGTTGTTACCACCAGAACCTCACAACGTTCAAGCATTAGGAGCACAAACTGCTTCTATGCGTTTAAGGTGTCCACAATACAATATGGCAAATGCTGACGCTTTCCTTTTGCTTTCAACCAAAACACAATGTCAGCATGGGCTAACCATTGACCTTCAAGTATCCGCCAGACAAAGAATAACTATAATATAATGTGCCTTCCTCTCTCCCAAGCATCCATTAATAATAATAATAATAATAATAATAATTGGTTCACAGGAAGGGAAAGGGGCAGTATCTGTCACACTTGCTCTGTGGACACCTGAAACGCGCCGTAAGGGAAGGGAAGAAGGTGAGATAGAGAGTGGAAAGAGAGAAAGGGGGGGTTCGAACCCGGGAACTCCGGCACAGTATTCTGGCCTATTACGACTGCACCACCCAGGCGGCAATTTGATATACAACCTGGTAGACTACATTGGTGTAGCACCACTGGACCCGAGGAGAGAGTGGTAGGAGTGAGTAGGTGAGCAATGACCTGGGTGATACCCCGTCGCGCCATCGTGCGGTGGAAACAGCCGTCACCTTAACCGATTGGTATAAGAGCGATGAGGAGTAGCCGCGACATCGATTCATAGCCAGCCATGAACGCCTGTGGCGGTAATGCACGCTTAGCGTGTCGCATCGCAGCCATTAAAGTCGCGCTACGGAAGAGCTCTGACAGCGGGATCACTGTATTACGCATTCGCTGAATGCTATGCTTGATTATGCCAAACATCTGTTAGGTTTGTTGAAGCAAGCTTTTGGAAATATTAGGCAAAACCTATAAATAGGCGTGTTTTCGTGCGATCAATTGCAAATATGTGTTAAAAATAATTGCTGACGCTTGAGCGCTTTTTATATATCTTGGCCCGAAACCAACGCACGAATTCGCACATAACAGCTGCAAGTGAAAGTGTCAGAAATAATACATTCTTGATGTTGACTTACGGACAGTATTTCGCTTAATTTGACGCAACACAGCTTGCAATATAGCTAAATATAACACAAAAATCATATAAACACTGCCATACGTATCTCCGAGCAGCTTGTTTTATTGCCTGCACCAATTCGAATTTGCAGTATGAGCCCAGTGAACAGTTCTTATTTATTTAAGTGTAGTTTTTTGCAAGAAGCATTCATATAAAGCCCCCAAATGTGTTATGTTTATTACAAATGAGGCTTGGTTGCCCGTCGTAAAATAATGCATTTGCTCTCACACTCTCATCGCTCTTCCCGAATGCGATGGCCCCAAGCACCGTTGTGCGGCGAGCTAGGCCCTATCATACGCCTATTTTAACAAGATGGTTAATGGTATGTCCAATGCTTAGCCTTAATTAGGCTGCATTTTCACCATTTCTAAGAAAAATCTGGATTTGTCAACAATGGTGCTCCAATGGTGGATACCTTTCTTACTGGCATTTTTCCAAGATTGGTCCAGCCATCCTTACTGTTTCCTACAGTTTTCCTATTTCGCATTTGCGCCTACTCAGAAGGCATACTCATTTAGTAATGCTGCTCAGAAGAGTGTTTTATTCAACGCATCCCGAGCTTGAAGCTGCGCCCCTTGACAATTCCCCTATATCGCCCCGCCACCTAAATGGATATGGGTTCCTCCGCGTCTGCAACTGTGAAGTGCAACAACGTCCAAACTGAGGGGTTAACGAAATAAGTAAAGCGAAGAAGTCACCGTGACCGTAGTCGCTGTTCGCGCAGTGAACCGTTCCCTATTGCAAAAACCAGCGTCTCCAATGCGAAACCAGTAAGATTTTCGCGCTGGTTTTGCACTGGATCTGCTGGGCATGCTGGAGGTCTGCGATATTCACTGGAGCAGTAACGGGAAGACACTGGCTGCACTGGGGCGATGGGAGAAAAACGCTGGGATTAGACTTTTGACGCTGGGTGTTTTGCTGGCATCCGCGATGCACTGGGAGAAGCGCTGTATGTGCGCTGGGGCCACACTGGTCCCAGTGCCCCAGTATAGCCGGTGCGGCCTGCGGCGTCAGCCGGAGTAGCATCCCTCAGGGGCCAACAGGGCAACAGCGTACTTTCAATCGACCATCGGGGGGCATACGAAAAATATGGTTCAAGCAAGCGCTTTCTGCTGCGAAGTCGTTGCGCATTTTAAGAAAACAAAGGCAGTATCTTTTTTCTAGAGTTTCTATGTTTCGATAGGTCGTTTCGAGCGTTTCGAGAGAGTCAACGACCGCCGCGCCTCGATCTCATGACACACTGACGATTAACGCACAACTAAAGCTGGAATTGAATAATGTGGGCTACCATGCATAACCAGCTTCAGACCTGATCTTCAGGGCACTCTAACACAATGATTACTGCCAAAATGTTCAATGAGGGATAAATCGCAGGCGAGCGTAGCCTGCACCACGGCCCAGTATAAACAGCAGAAAGAAAAACTAAAACCAGGAAGAGAGTAGTTTACCGAGTGATGGGCCCATGAGAGAAAAAGCAACAACATACAGCGCTTGTAATACATAATATTTGGCGTGTTTCTCAAGCTTTTGCGCTCCTTCTTACTCTGCGTATCAAGCAGCCGAGCCCTCGGTCATCGCAACGCTTCCCGCAATGTTTACATACAAATCAGGTTTAGCTACACGCAATTAGGGTCATCGCTGCGGCGCTTGCCGGTATTGAAGCTTGGTCGCACTTTTTTCCTTGAAGGCTTCTACTAAAGCTCCATGTTAGCGAAAATTACGCCCACGGTAGCAGAGCACCACCCAAGAGCCGGCGTTGGTAAATTTGCCAGTGATGTCAAACTCCACATGTTAAAATGATACCAGTGCACAAAATAGCGCGCATAGGCACCCAGAACATTAGTTGCAAGTCGTGAGAGCAGACAGCAAGCTAAAATGATCAAGAAGTTGCAATTGTTAGAGCGATAGCAATGGCCTGTAGACTGCGAAACATGGCCCCAACCTTATAAATGCGGCTCATGACATAAAATGCAGAAATGTTTCAAGCAAATCCAGTTCTCGGCGTGGCCGAGTGGTTAGCGTGCTGAGCTATCTGCCTAGAGACTTGGTTCGAGGCGCGCTTGTTGCAGTAGTTTTTTTTTCTATTTTTTTTCTTTTTTTAGGTTTTTGTATGTACCTAACTTGTTTCGTTACTTTCTACTTTTTAATTTTTATCCCACGCCTTTTTTTCTCCGGGCGAACAGTGCCGCAAGTGCGGAGAGTACTAGTGTGCCGCATCCCAGTGCGCCCAGTTTCCAGCGTCATACTGGGACCATAATCAGGTATGGCGCTTGGGCGCTGGCACCCAGTGGCACTGGTTTCTGCAATAGGGTTGGTAGTACATATAAATGGTTGATGTGGCTATGAGCTTCTGCCACGTGACCACATTTAAAAATATTTGCAATTCGCCACTACATAATCTTGGGCATAGAATTAGCCCCGAACTTCGGCCCACATTTTACCGACAACCATATGACAGGTATGCTCAACGTTTTGTACATTTAAGGACAACAGGCTGGGCGCATGTGTTTAGTGTATGCGAAAGAGCATCCCCATCAAACCTCTCCCCCTGAACATGAATCTTCACAGACATCAAAGTCAGATAAATAGATAAGCACGAGCTAAGAGCCTGCATAACAGCCTGAACCGATTGCACAATGTCATCTACCTCTTCTTCGCCAAATATGCCCCAGACCCTAATACGTTCGATGTACATAGTTTCACACACCACACCCATCCAAACTGGTTATAGCCGAGACAACACATCCTCACCACAGTCGCAGAGTAGGCCGACATCGCCGCGTTCGCGCCTTTCCTAATGCTACTACCATAGTAAGCGACCCCAAGTTGACGATCAGCAACTTTGCTAGAGGTATGGTTTGTAATCCCGCCGCGCAATACTTAAAGAAATAAGAGAATCTTCTACCTTGATACATATCAGCCTAATATGAACCCCAGCTCATGCGGGAAATCCGGGAAAGTGAGGCTGCTCAGCAACGTGCTTGATAATTATACGGCTAAGCAATGACACAAAGTCAGGAACCGGAACCCCTCGGTGAGCCGCTAATATCATATCAGGAACTCACTGCCCATTACAACAACACGCACCAAACACTAGCAACTCATATGGATACAGCTACATACCTACCTACCGTATCTTACCGAATCCAAAATACATCTCAAAATTCATAAATAAACCTATACCCCGCCAGGCTGGCGCAGTGGTTAAGGCGCTGACTAATGTTCCCAAGGGTGCAGGTTCGAATCCCGACCCCGCCGGTCACTTTTCGGTGGATGCGAAAAGCAAGGCGCCCGTGTGCTGTACGATGTCAGTGCACGTAAAGTACCCCAGGTGGTTCAAATTTACGGAGTCAGCAGTTAAGGAATCTCTCATTACATGAGTATATTTAACCATACATAAGGATATGAACTCCTTCTCCCGCTTTTGTTGCGAGAAAGACAAATTAGACCATGTGATAGGACCGTGTAAAGCCCATAAGCTTTTGTCTGAGCTTTCTGAAAATTTTGGAGTGAGCGAAGTTGCAGCGATGACGCGGACATTCATTTCAAGGCAGTCAAATGGGCTGGCGTCGGCGAAGTCTCCACGGCCTGCGGCAAGCTAGTTGACACCCCTCACTCCACCTTCATTCACAATACGTTTTACCAGACTCAGCCTCAGGAAGATGGTCACCTAAAATGGCATCCTACGACTGCCGGTAATGAATTTGTATGACTGTTATTGTCTTCGTAGCAGAAGTAGTTTACATAGACGGTCATTCTGGTTTGCGTTTTGCATCTTTTACCATGTAATGGGCTAAGAGCGAAACAAGAGTTCTCGTCAGGCTGCCGATCGGGATCTCGCATGGCAGCAAGTAAAACTTGGTTGTGTCTAACTCTACGTAGAACAATGCATTTTCAGAAATTGGACGTCAGAGCTCTCCTACATGTTAGGTGTGATCGCTGACACATGGCAACACAGGAGGATTGGTTTTCACTAATGCGCAAAACGCATTTTCACACCTTAGCTTAAGGCAGAGTTGTAATGAAAATATACTGCACTGTGTTTTACCTCAGTAGTACTTAATTTAAAAAAAATGTATTCATAGTCTACTAGGCTGGAATTAAACCTGACCTAACGACCATAGAGGAGCATTAGACAGGAGTATCTCTGAGTGGGTCCCTAGTCGGGGAAGCACCCGTACTCATATTAAGAGGTGGCTTTTGCCCTCATGATAGTCACCACTCCTCAATGCCTCCAAATACATATAGTACATTAGCTGAATAATTGGTGGAACATCCACACTAAATGGGTAAATGGTTCCTTCCCCCAACAGATATCGATTTGGGGTCAGATAACATGGTGTATACTAGGTTTAAACACGCAGGGAGACCTGTGGTGAAACTCGTTGCCGCAGAGAGAAAAAGGGCTGAGAAATTGAGGAAGCCACTCTAGAACGAGGATGGGCACATTGTTATCTTGAACTAGTTGCATACTTTCACTGCCGAGCTATCTTTTATTCCCTTTATAATGACACTGTAGTTCCCGGCTTCGATTTTGTCTTTATTCCCTGTGTTGAATGCATATGTCCTAGTTCATCGCCATAGGCTTGGTCGCCATCATTTAATCTCCTCCGCTTTAGAGTTAGATATCTTCGACGCTTTACGCAAGATGCCGATGGTACGAAATTTTGGTTTGAGAGTTGTTGAGGGAGCAATGTTCGGCATTCACTGTCCACGCGTGCGTTGGCCTCAGCTGCGGCTCTGGTTCGCTGCACCAGCATGAGCTGATCTTCGTGGTGGCAAGAAGGTCCCCCCTTCTCAGGGCTAGGGTTATCTTAGTTAGGCATTATGGTGCGAGTCCAACATCGCCATGTTGTGTAGTAAAATGTAGCAGTGCATCCGCATCAGGAACAATCGCTGTTGTATTGTGTGGGTCATATCTTGTGACACGGAGCTCTGTTTCGATAGATGTTTGTAGGCACATACGTGCAGGGCTTGCTGTCAAATAAGCGTGTAATGTTGAAGTGCGTGCATTCTACGCCTCTCTCTAGAGGCCCGTATTCTTTTCTCCGTATGTTTCTGGTGTTGTGGAAAGCTCTACAAATGGCTCGGCCGTCCGGCGAGTGGAACATCGGACGTCGACATCTAATCTAGTTTTACACCCTACCTCAGAATCGGAGACCCATGCAATCGTGTGTCGCCTGTCTGGGTCTGTTTCTTCCAGCTGACTGGCCAGGAACGTGCTTGCTATCGACTAATCCTCTTGTTTTGGAAGGCTTGAAAGACGGAATATGAGTCAGACATTATTCAATAACTTTGTTGTCTTCTGTTTGCTTCCAATTTCTAAGGCTTCTATGCCGTCCGGATGAATTTGGCTCGTGTTTTTCAAGAATAATGGTTCTTGCAATTATGGTTGTCTAGGTCTATATTCCTGGGCAGCGGTCTTGTCAAACAGTGCCTCTGCCTTAGCCACCATCGATATTCACGGGACGTCTGCGCTTAATCCGAACATCCTTTGTAAAAACGGACTTCCGTCGGACGTGCATAGACAATCCGGTTTCGGACATGTGTACCCGCACACTCGCGGGAAGCACGACTTATGTCCATTATTATTTTAAACAGCGAGAACACGAAGACAAAGGACAAGATAAAAGAAAGCCACAGTACACGCGCCGGGGCACAGTACAGCGCTTGTACTGCGGCTTTCTTTTATCTTGTCCTTTGTCTTCGTGTTCGCGCTGTTTAAATTAATAATGAATATGTACCAACTTCCCCAACAAAGTATCTTGGTAAACGACCTATGTCCACTTTCGTATGTCCGCATGAGAGACGAAGGTGTACTTCTCAGGAGTATGAGAGCGAGTATAAACACGTCTAAGTTGCGTGTATGCTTCTTTTAGTGGTGGAAAAATTATTTGTCAGCAGCAGAGGCTTTTGTACATTGTCTTTTTGCACGTTACTTGCTACATCAATAGTGGGTGGCAGTGAGGTTATTACATATTAAACATATCTTAGTTTAAAAATTATTTAAATTCTGCATTTGCAACCTTAGAGCCGCTGTTTCAGAGCTTATCTTGCACCAAAAATGTTATTTGATTTTATTTTGTTCTACGTGAGGGGGGGGGGGGGCATCATTATTTTCTTCGTTTCACGTTTGGATGTAAGCTAAGCTTGTTTCGCAGCCAAGCCAGAGGAAGGTTAGCGAGTCGTGGTAGACTCAAGAACTTGGTCGACGTATAGCGTTTGAATGCGCAGCAACTGCCCTAGGATGGCCTGTGTAAGAATCTCTTCGCTTCTGATCGGTTCAAAACCTAAGCGGGCGTTTTCAGTTCCTAAACAAATGATATCTCGAATTTCTTGTCATTTTCAGAAAACTGCGGTGGCCGTGACACTGAACATGAAGTGATATCAAACAAAATGCCCGAATCTTGCTTTCGTGGCTTCAGGAGCCCGCTGTGGCAATTTTTCTTTGTCTACCAAATTAGCCTATTTGATGTTTTTGCGTCATTAACTAATGTCTTGCCCCGCCGTGGTGGAGCATTGGTTAGGGCGCTCAGCTACTGCGCCCAACGATGCGGGACCGAATCCCGGCTCCGGTAGCCGCTTTTCGATGTAGACGAAAAGCAAGGAAGGCGCTCTTGTGCTGTGCGATGTCTGTGAATGTTACAGAAGCCAGGTGGTCAAAATGTCCGCAGCCCTCCATAACGCCGTGGCTCATATCCTGAGTCGCTTTGAGCCGTCAAACCCTACATACAAACCAATCAATAATGTGCGTGCCCCTGAATCGTAGATCGTCGTGCCTTCGTTCAAGGAATAATCTTACAGGTGCACCAAAACCTAAATGGAGCGAGTGAGCGCTGTCCGAAATGTTTAAACTAGATGTGCTTCGATTATCGTGGCATCTAGTTAAAATGGATACCAATGCATATCTATCAATAGGTGTGCTGTAGAAAGCGAGGATTCTTCGGCGCATCGGGCGGAGCTATCTATGCGTTGCGATTTGTGAAGCTCGACGTTTTGGCTCCTGTGCGAGGATGCGCAGCTTCTGCCATTCGAACGTGCTACTCAGGGACATATCGTATTCTGCTTCATCAGGAGTGCCACTTTTTTCCATTCTGCGTGACCGCCACCGCGGTTAAATTTCGACAAGCTTAGAACCAAATTGCGCATATACACGGCAGAATAACAACGATCCGCTTACAGCTGCTCAACCCAGGGCCGTCAAGCAGATTGAATATGTTGGCTTATGTGATAGAGAATAAAGCGCCCAAGCTCCTGTTTGCCCCTTATGCACACATTCTGCTTAAGGTGCAATAAGAAAATGCAGTTTTGAAGAGACTGTCAAAGTTGTTTTGCAATATTAAGTGAATGGCTACCCGCAAAGGACCTCTTTTTCCTGTACTAGTCTAAAGAAATGAGAAAACTTCTCTCATTTTAGTCTTCTGTACCTATTCACGAAGGGCGGACATGATAGGTGCACTGGGAAATTTATTTATGTGCTTTTCCAACATTGGGTTATATGCATTAGCACTGGCATATGTATAGGTACCAGTAAAATGAGTACATGAGAAAGGTGCGGATTAAATGCAAATATGGCAGTGTCCACTGTAAGCTTCACTGTCTGTGCTTCAAAGCTAATAATTTGTAATCTTTCCAGAAGACACTTTTCTGCCACTTCAATGTGGAAGATAGAAGGTGGATGCGCATTCAATATTCTGGCCATATATGAACTCGATATATCCCAGTGCAGTGCTTCTATGCATCTATTAATATAAAATATGCTTGCTGTATATTCATTTGTTTTACTGTACATTCCACCACAGTTGCGAAAACGCATGCATTCGTCATTGATGCGAATATCCGAGAAAGATCCGGAGGAGCGTTCGCAATGAACGTCTGTCCGCGGGGCAAATGTATCTCTTTGGACTCCTCTTGGACGGTCGTGGGACATCTTCCGGCTGCTCGCGGAGGTTCAGCGGATGTTCGGAACATATGAAAGGGATCTAAGCTGGCTGTCCGAAGGATATTAGTGGTTGCTTGGCCGATTTCTGGTGCAATGCTTGTTATTTGTGCGTCATTCTCTCTAACGGGATGTCCGTCATCTAGGAGCCGAGCGCTGCTTCACTATGCGCTTCGAAAGTGCAGTGCATTCATAGATCTTCAAACTTTCTGTTATAGCATAAGGTGGCAATCCCAGAGCCAGTTTTTATGCTTTTCTGGTCAGCCCGCCTGATTCTAATGTTATTTAATCACAAGGAGGGGGAAGCTAACGAATTCAAAACATTACTCTACTAGCTTACTACCTGTTGTGTACAACGCATTTACAAAGATAATCGCTAATAAAATCAGGACAACATTAGACTTCAATGAAACAAAGGAGCACCTAAATTTTCCTACTGGGTACTCTACAAGCGATCATACTATCAATGCTAACCAGGTGATAGAAAAATGTTGGGAATACTACCAGCCCCTTCATATCGCACTCATTGATAACAAGAAAGAATTTGTCTCAGTCGAATCCCTAGCAGTCATTCAGGCATGGCACAATATGAGGATATCCTAACCTTGCTTGAAAGCACTGAAATATACATATAGCGGCTACACAAGTACCGTTCTTTACCATAATTAAGATATTACGATTACCATTAAGAAAGGAGTTAGGCATAGAGAAACGATTTCCCGAGTACGATTAACAGCTTTCTTAAAGTTTTCATGTACTTAGGATGAGAGCAGTTAGGAATCACTGTTGAAGAACCCCTCTAATTCCGATAAGATGACGATGTTGCACTGCTAGGTAATGCAGGTGGCGATGTACGATTTATAACAACCTAGGCAGGAACAGCAGGAAAGTAGTGATCATAATTATTATACACTGGGGCTTAGACAATCTTGAACAGTCTCGGAAAGGAACACATAGATGGCGAGGCAATTGAAGCGGCAGACGAATATATCTACTTAGGACAGGTAGGAATTGCAGATAGGAAGAGGAACAAGGCCCTCTGGAGGACTTTCCATGGCATGGAAAAGAGGCGTCAGGTTAAAGATCATGCGGAAAGTATTAGACTTACATTACAGCTTACACCAGAGGAGTTTGCAGATCAGGCTGCTGCCTTTTTCTTACCGAACCGTGCACATTATCCGGCGCCTTCACCGACAGTGGATGCGGTTGATAAAACAGAAATAACATCACCATTTACCAAATTGGAATTATTGGATGCTATAGAAGAAGCGAATGGTAAAACTGCGCCTAGACATGACAAGTCTTCAAGAATTTAGAAGGAGCCGCAGTTGACAGCTTGTTGGATGTGGTAAATGGGGTATGGCAAGAAGGAGACATTTGTTTGTTTGTTTATTTGTTTATTTCGACCTCAAAGGCCCCATTGAAGGGGTATTACATGAGGGAGTGGGTTACAGGGCATAATATTGCTTCGAGTGATGCTTTGAACATTGATGGGTCTGTATGGAGCACGACGTCGGCAGGCAAGTCATTCCAATCTTTTGCTGTGCGAACGAAAAACGAATATAGATGCGCAGATGTGCGGGCTTGCGGGCTTGCGGAGGATGGGTTGTCTTTTCGTGGTTCGTGCGGCTGGAGATGCGGTATGCAGGGATGATAACAGATTCGTGCGAAAGATGATAATAGAATTTATGAAAAAGAGATAGGCTTGCGATGCTACGCCGGTTAGCTAAATTTGATAAATGAGCATTGCATTTTAGTTTCGTTACGCTTTCATGATAAGAATATGTAGAGAAGATGAATCTAGCGGCGCGGTTTTGTATTGCTTCTAGCGTGTTAGAAAGATTAAGTTGATTATTGTCCCAAATAGCGCATGCATATTCTAGTTTGGGCCGTACAAATGTTACATAGGCTAGTGATTTTAACGATGGTGGTGCTAGACGTAGTGTTCGCCGAAAATACCCCAGGACTCGATTTGCTTCCTTAGAAATTTGAGTTACGTGGTATGTCCACTTAAGATCATGTGTTAAGTGAAGGCCAAGGTATTTATATGTAGTTACTGCTGCAATTTCTGAATTAGCTATTAGGTACTTAAAAGGTGGTTCAGAGGGACGCCTGTGAAAAGAAAGTAAAGAAGTTTTTTTCACGTTAAGAGACATGAGCCATTTACTGCACCAAGTTAAAATGCGATCAATGTCAGATTGAAGAAGTTGGCGATCACTGTGAGTGATTATGGGACGCTACGCAACACAATCGTCAGCAAATAGGCGTATGTTAGAGCATATGTCAGTTGGCAGGTCGTTTATATAGATAAGAAAAAGCAGGGGCCCCAGGACTGTGCCCTGGAGTACCCCAGATATAGCAGAGGAGTGAGAAGAAGAGCATTTATTAGCGAGAACAAACTGTTGCCGGTTAGTTAGAAAGTTACGAAGCCAGTCAAGTACCAAGGAATTGAGATTAAGCCGTGAAATTTTCAAAAAAAGCCGCCGGTGGGGAACTTTGTCAAACGCCTTTTCGAAATCTAAGAAGAGGGCGTCCACTAGAATGTTATGATCAAGGTTGGAGCTTAGGTCATTAATAAATAGGGCTAACTGTGTGTCGCAAGAAAAGCCCTTTATAAAACCATGTTGGCTGGCGTGAAAGAAATTAACAGATAAAAGAAATTTCATAACGGCAGAAAAGATTACATGTTCCATTAGTTTAGACGGTACGCTAGTAATGGATATAGGACGGTAATTATGATGAGAAGATGAAGGCCCTTTTTTTGGTACTGGAATGACTTTACCCACTTTCCAGTCGTGCGGTACAATGCCTGACGAAAGCGATTGCTGAAAGGTATGAGACAACAGGACACTTGTGATATGTTTTGTATTTTTTAGTACCTTTGCGTTAATATCATCGATACCTGCTGATGATGTTAGTTTCAAAGGATCAATTAATTTAACAATGTCGGGGGGGTTCGAATGATATATCGGGCATGGCAGGAAAACCAGAGGATGGAAAATCCGGTAGGTCCCCATCTGGTTCACGAGTAAATACAGAACTAAAGGTCATATTTAATACTTCAGCAACATCATGTTCCGCAATTGTAGCCATATCATCATCATGAAGTGTTATTGGGTTGCTAGGGTTAGGATTCATACATTTCCAGAATTGACGAGGATTTTTGCGTAGCATTTCAGGGAGCGTGGTATTAAAAATGATTGTTTAGCTTTAAACACATGGGCGCTAAATTGTTTTTCGGCTACGTAATACTTCTGCCATGTATTAGGGTTGTTATTTCGTTTGGCTGCTCGAAATAATCTTTTCTTCTTGTTATTAAGACTCTTTAATGTATTATTGAACCAAGGGGTATTAACGCGCTCACTTACAGTAATTGTAGGGGCCCGCCGGGGTGGCGCAGTGGTTACGGCGCTCGACTACTGTTCCCAAGGACGCGGGATCGAATCCCGGCCTCGGCGGCCGCTTTTCGATGGAGGCGAAAAGCAAGGCGCCCGTGTGCTGTGCGATGTCAGTGCACGTTAAAGAACCCCTGGTGGTCGAAATTTCCGGAGTCCTCCACTACGGCGTCTCTCATAGTCTGAGTTGCTTTGGGACGTTAAACCCCACAAACCAACCAACCAGTAATTGTAGGGATGTATTGTTTTACAAGACTGTTCATTTTATTCTTAAAAAGAAGCCAGTTAGTCTCGGTGGACCTTCGCTCAAAGTCGATAAGAAACGAAGTACAGAAATTTTCGAGTTCACGGTTAAGGCTTAGATAATCGCCTTTATCATTAAGAGTGAGTGTTTTAGTTACTTTCTTAGGTTTTGGCAGGTGTTTGGATAACAGGGATGAAAGGGATAACAGATAACAGTAGAACAGCAGCTACTAGTCCAAAACACAGTGAACTAAACGTACATAAAGAATATCTTTCAGAATACCTCGACAGCTTGGTATGGAACTCTATGCAATCCGCGATGCTATAGAGGCCATAGATAAAATAGATTCCATAACAGAAGTCCACATCTGTACAGACTCCCTAGCCGCCATAAAACAACTGAACAAAGTGACAAAGATGCTATGTGTAACCCAGGACATCCAAGCACTCAATAAAAAAAAAACAAAGATATAAGCATCCAGATACATTGGACACAAGACGATGCTGAGAACGCTGAGCAGGGAAAAGTTGACCACTTCACACACGAAGTTCCAAACACTAATGCGCCCCCCCCCCCCCCCCAGGCTCCCATTTTATGCCCGCTCCGCTGTTCCCATCTTAGCATCCTCTGTAAGGGAAAGTACACGCGCCCTCATTCCCCCGTGGCCTCATTCCCCTCCCTCATAATTTAACGAGATTGGAGGAGGTTTCCCTAAGAGGGATAAAAGCTGGAGCGGCCCTTACCCCGTCGGTAACATGCCGATGGGAATCTCAAGCAGACATCGGACCAACCACATGCCCGAAGTGTTCCACACCAGCTGCAGAAGTGGATGCTCTCCACCTGCTATGGACGTGTGCAGGGACAAAGGCATCAAGGACAGATTCTGCGCGAAGTGTGACTAACCACAACAAGGGAAGAGGACTTCTTTAAATGGCTCACTGACAATGACAAGAGTGGGTGCCTGCTCCGGTTCCTTACCGAAAATAATTTACATGAGTTTCTATAATATGCCTTATGCATGCTTGCGTGAAAAAAAGGAACTGCAGATTTGGGCAATGAAAAGGGCATAACTGGGAGAATAAATTAGGATGGAGCGCATTTTGCTAGTAATTACAGGCTGTATAAGATCTTATCAGTGACGCTCAAGCTCAAACTATATAACAGTGGCGTCTTACCAGTACTCACATATGAGGCTGACATGGAAGCAATGATAAGGGTTCTACTTAAGTTGAGGACGAAGCATAGAAGTATGAAACGGAAATTTTTATGTCCTAGGTTAAGAGATCGAACGCATGCGGAATGGGTCAGATAAGTAACTCGAGTTTATGGCATGTTAAGAGCCAGGAGCACAAAGTGGGGTATGACATGTGGTTCCGAGCTGGGCCCATGTGGGCAGCCCATACAGGCCCCATGCAGGATTTGCAAATCGTCGTAAGAGGACCCCGCTTGGATTGCCGAATGTTGACACAAATGGTTTCAATTTTTACCCATGGGATCAGATAGATAGATGAATTTATTTAAAGGAAAGGATGGGCAGAGAGGTTGGCCGGATTGATTAAAAACTGGCCTGCTACGCTGCACTTAGTAAGGGCAAGGGGAGAATGAAGAATATCATGATGGGTGACGATGTGGAAGAAGGCATATGAAATATTGTTACGTATTGCGTGCTTAGTACTCACAGGGGGATTTATTTAAAGAGGGATTGATGGAAGAAGGGCTGCAGCTACAAATGTCCTTCCGATCCTTGTTCTTCTTCTTCCTCTACCGATCGTCCGACGGTTCATCTTCTTCCGTCGATATGCTATGTTGCATGACATTTTCCCTTCTCGCCGACGAAGCCCGTAGGGCGAGGTAAATAGATCATCTGGAATGAAACCGCTTGAGGCGGGCGGCATGCACCACCTGAGACTGGCGCGATCGTCGGCCACTTACAGTTAGGCGAGCTGTAACGTAGTTCAAGTCACTGATGCACTATAACACCACAAACGGTTTAGTGTAGTGTGACAGCAGTTTCTGACAAAGTCCACGCTTACGTAGAGGTGTCCAAAACCACACAATGTAACCAGGAACATAAGACACCTGTTGATGTCGCGTGTCGTAGCGGTTCTTAGAACGCTCTTGCATTGATAAAATTCGAACGCGGGCAAGAGGACCGTAGGAAAGGTCCAAGAAGGTCAATGCCAAGTTGCTCAAATAGGCCTGTTGGAGGTGTGACTGGCCGTAGGTTGCCCGGTGGACTTGAAGTCGGCAGCTTAAAACGCTGGCATTGCACACAGCTGGCTACATATCGCTCGATCGTTGAACGCATCTTCGGCCAATAAAACCGCTGCTGTGTGCGGAGGAGTGTTCGGGCCACTCCTAAGTGACCAGACGTGGCGTCATCATGCATCATTTCTAAAACTGTGATGCGTAGGCTTTCTGGAACGACAAGAAGCATGCGTGCTCCCCCAGAGGTGAAGCTCTTCTTATAAAGCTCTCCTTCGCGAATACTAAATGTGTTCTTTTCGCCATAGGATCGTTGGTACAGTCAAACAGAGATGTTAATGTTGGGTGTTCGCGTTTCTCGGTTCGGAAAACTTGAAGATCGGAGAAGGTTTGCGAAAGTGGAGTCAAATATTAATCTGCGTCTACGTTGTCTGCGTCATCATCAGACGTTCGAAGCGGCAAACGCGAAACACAATCAGCATCTGAGTTTTTATGGCCGCTTTTATGAACCACAGTAAAATTAAACTGTTGTAGGCGTAAAGCCCATCGAGCGAGTCGCCACAGAGGTCACGAAGACTAACGAGCCAGCAAACTGAATGGTGGTCCGTCACGATGCTGAAAGCATTCCCGCACAAATAAGAGCGAAAGCACTATATAGCGAAAACAATCGTGAGACATTCTTGCTCAGTAACAGTGTAATTTCTTTCCCACATACTCAAAGAGCAGCTGGCATATGCTATGACGTGCTGATCATTGCCATGGCGCTCTATAAGCACAGCGCCTATACCGATACCACTTGCGTCAGTGTGTATTTCAATTGGAGCTGATGGGCAGAAGCGGCGTAGGCTGCGGCCCGAAGTCAAAAGAAATTTGAGATGACGGAAAGCTCCGCCACATTCGCTGGTCCAATAATGCTGCATCTTTATGCAGCAGACACGTGAGTGGGTTGGCGATATCTGCAAACCTTGGTATAAAGCGTCGAAAGTACGACCATAGACCTAAAAAGCTCTGCAGCACTTTGACTGATTGGGGCACTTTAAACCTTCTGACAGCTTCAATTTTCTTTTTATCTGGTCGAACACTTCTTTGTCAACTAAGTGACCAAGAACAATTGTTTCACGATCCCCAAAACGACACTTCTTCGAATTCAGTATAAGTCCAGCTCATTCCAAGCAATTAAGCACGATATTAAGACGACTGTTGTGCTGGCAAAAACTTTTACCAAAAATTACAACGTCATCCAAATAACACAAACAAATTTGTCATTTTAGTCCGCGCATGATTGTATCCATGAACCGCTCGAATGTAGCAGGCGCATTACATAATACAAAAGGCATAACATTGAATTCATAGAGACCGTCTGACATTACGAATGCCGTTTTCTCTTTATCTGCAGTGTGCATGGGAATTTGCCAGTAGCCTGATCTCAAGTCAACAGAAGAAAAGTATGAAGCTGAGTGCAGATTGTCTATTGCGTCATCTATACGTGGAAGTGGGTAGACATCTTTCTTCGTTAATATATTTAAGTGACGGTAGTCAATACAAAACCTTCATGTGCCATCTTTCAAACAAGGATGACTGGAGCTGCCCTAGGACTAGAAGATTCTGGAATAATTCCGCGCTTTAGCACCTCTTCAACTTGATCATCGATTACCTTACATTCAGCTGTTGAGACGCGATAAGGCATCTGGCGTATCGGAGGTGTGGACCCATTGTTGATCTTGTGATGAATACGACTGGTAAGTAGCAGTGTTGAGTCACCCTCGGCAAAGGCGAACACTGTCACGTACTTCAGAAGCAGTTTCGTTAGAATGCGACTACCGGATGTTGAAAGAGACTTGTTAATCATTGCCTGAACTTCGGTCTCCATTACTGGTTGCACGTGCTGCTCTGTGACAAAGCTGTTTAACGCCGCGACGGGACCTGAGACGCCTTCCTCGAAACGGGCGAGGTTTAGGCCTCGAAGCAACACAGCTGGCTCTTCAAAGTGGTTGACTGTCCACAGCTCAGTGCGGCCTCTATTCTCGGGAACGACGCAACGAGGCACGAGGATATTCTTCTTAGAGCAGGTGAGTTTTGGTTCTACTATAGCTTCAAACGATTCACGTTGGTTGCGGATAGGGAAAACTCGCACGAATGATGATGATAAAGCTGCTACAATTGTGTCTTCTTCCACCGCAAATGCTCCAAACTCAGGTGCTCAATCATCCACGAGAGCGAAAGGTAGTGAAACATTCAAATTAATTTCTCCCGTACGACAGTCTAAAGTTGCGCCATACTCTTGCAGCAAATCAATCCCCAGAATCACATCATGCGTTGACCGAGGCAGCACTGCGAATTCTGTTCGAAACTTTAGACCACCAATAGCAATATCTGAAGCACATACACCACTAGAACCAAAGGTTCATCACCGACACCACGGAGTAACACTGCATGGTCACCACTAAACATTACTTTCCTACATAAACGGTTCTTACAACTTATACTCATAACAGATACTGTAGCTCCAGTGTCCACAAGAGCTGTTGTTTTCAGAACATGAATAAACAGTGCCAATTTGTTCTTTAGCATAAATACGGGTATAGGTATGGACGTCATCGACTCGCCGGCGGTCTCACCTCCATCTGCCGCGCCTGCTAGTTTCCCGGAGGCGGAGAGGGAGAACGACGTCGCGGGGAAGGTGACTGCGGCTAGCGCTAGGGTGGCGCGTCACTCTGCGATCAGATGCAGGTGATGAACTCCGCAAATAAGTCTAATGGTATGTGTCCCAAGAGGGAATCGCTGCTGTTCAGTGTGCAGTCATCCGTGAATGTTTACCGGGGGTTGGTAGTCTTGACCAGGGAAGCGGCGGCGGCAATATCTAGCGAGGTGCCCTGCAAGGCCACACCTGTAACACATAGGTTGAGGGCACCAACGATCAGCATAAGAGTCCTGACTAACAAAGTCGCGACGTTTGTTGTAGCTGTAGCCAGGCTCTCGCTGCTGACGAACCACGTCTCTAATGTAGGCGGAACTCCTTCCCGTCGGCTGATGGACATAACTTTGGACAGAGTTGTTACGGTGGTGCATATCCGAAGCGTCTCTAGGTTGTACCACGGAGTGGATTGGGCGGCGACATCTGCCTGCGGTGCATTACTGTGCCGCAGATATTCTTCATGACAGATGGTGTCCCTTGACGTGGACAGTTACTCACGCCCAATTTCCCGTATCATAACAGCCATTGGAAATGAAGAACATGCTTCAAAACTGGCTACAGAGATTACATTGGCGTCTTCCGAATTTTGGGGTGATTCGACGCAACTTGAGAGCTTCAATGGTCTGCAGTGTTTTGTAACGTCGGCGGTAGTGTTCAGGCTCTATTTGCACATAAGGAAACTGTAAACATCTTCCGCTATTCCTCTTAAGAGGTGGCTGACTTTATTTTCTTCGTGCATGCTGGCATTCACTAGCTTGCATAGCTTTAAAATAGCCTCAATGTATGCAGTGCAAGTTTCTTCGGGTACTTGCACTCGGTGAAGCAATGTCTCTTCGGCACGCTTCTTCTTGACCGGTTCATGCCCAAAATTTTTCTTTATCTCGCTTGTAAAGGTAGCCCATGTAGTTAGTGAATCCTCATGATTGTAAAACCAATCGAAGGCAGTTGCAGAAGGAACAAAACCACATTAGCCAGTTTAGTAGCCGCATTGCAACGATTGTATTTGCTCACTCTTTCGTAGTGTTTGAGCCACTTGTCAACGTCTTCCTCGAGTTTACCAAAAATGTCTGGGGCACTCGATAGTGTGGCCAGTTGATCGCTGTCGATGATCCCAGTTGCTCGGTGTTGTCTTCAGTCATGTCCAATGGCACCGGTGGCAAACCAGCCAGTCTACGGTTCCTTCGATTGATGGACGCTCCATGGTCGATACACCAAACACCTCTCACCACAACTGTACGTGCTTAGTACGCACAGGGGGGTTTATTTACAGAGAGACTGATGGAAGCAGAACCGCAACTACAAATGTCCTTCTGACCCTCGTTCTTCTTCTTCCTCTAACGATCCTCCGATAGTTAATCTTCTTCCGTCGATGTGCTATGGTGCGTGACAATATATATACTAGCACAGCAACTTGCTTTATAAGCACGGATCAAGTCTGGTTGTGCACGCAAAACGGCAGAGAGCCCGCACTGCCTGGACATCGACGTTTGAATGCTAATGTTGGCTAATACCTCCAATGCCAAAATACTACCTGTGCGATCTTCACAGAGGCCAGCCCAATTTGAGATGGCCCACGTGTTACCCTCATGGGTCGAAGTCGGCCACTTTGTTACCTACTGTGGTCTTCCATGGGCAGCCCCAATTAAACTGATTATATTTTTACCGCATAAAACCTATATATACGCTGCATTTTTCCGGAAGTGCCTCAGAAATGCCCTTGTGGGAAGAGCGGGGCCACACTCATTTTTCAGCCCATCCGCGATCCATGCGGGACCTGTTTCATTTTCGTGTGGCTTGCAGCCCCGTCTGGGCTTGCCTATCTTCTGTGTGCTTTGGACTGCCATTTGGGTCTCATCTGCCCTAAAGTTCCCCGCAAGATACGAATGAATGCAGAAGCGGATATGAGCACGTTCTGGACCTACCATAGCGCAGGCGTAAGCTTCTTGGTGGGCAGCCCCATTTGAGGTAGCTCGGGAGTTTTCTGTACGAAGCCCGAAGTTCCGTTTGACTTTCCCTCCAGTACCCCTCAAGCGACCCACATGGGCAACACATGGACATGCCCATTTTTAGCCTCCGGCCCTTACGGTACCAAGTGGGCTTTTCAGCTTTTCAGTGCGCCGCTCCATTCGAGTTAGCCATCTTTCTCTACATGAAGCCCAAATTTTCTTTACAACTGCTCTACAATTCCTCACAAAGGACCTTGAGGGCCTGATGTGCAGAGGAATTTGTAAGCCCTTGCCGCCCCTATATGATTCCCAAATTGGAAACATCAGGGCAAGCCTCTCTTGGGATTTGCTGCTTGATCCCTAAAGGGGCCCTCATGGACATGAATGTTGATGCCACAGCTCAACTTGCCCATGCGGGTCTAAGGGGGATCTTTACTATGTGCTACTTGGGAGAATAATTGATGCTTGTTACGGTAACAAATTGGATTCCAAGCGAATGAGAGCGTGGCAGGAGCGGAGAAAGTTATGTGGGTGAATGAGGTTGAATGGTTAAAGAATACAGCAATTAACCCGGAGCCTGACTGGGTTTTGTGGAGGAGTGTGGACAGGCCTTCGCCTTGCAATGGTATAGTGCGGATGACAGTTATAATCTCTGGCGGTTGGCAAATATTTTATTCTAAAGAATGGTGCGTGGGGGCCTCTCCGTGTATGTCTTCATGTGGCCGGAGTTAGTCATGGCGAAGCGGTCTCGTTCCTTTGGAAGGGAGCTGTGGTAGTGTCGATCCCATATGTTGCTTTCAATGCCATAGAAGTCAGGGAGCCCAACCGAGGAATTTGTCTCGCTGTGGCCATGAAATTTTGGTGCTTGTGCGACCCGGAGGTAGATTCCTTTCTTTAAGGTGTTGCGTTTGGTAGTAAAGAAACAGAGTAAATAGCTTCAAGAGCAGGACGCAGTTGTGGCAGCCAAACAAATGGCCACTTCCTCCGCATCACATCACGTCATTTTATTTTCCTTGGAGAACCCTGCTTGACTGTTTACGTAAGGGTGGGTCTACAGTGATGGATGGGAGTGATATAGTGGGGACACCACAAACTAGCTCTTTATTTACTGCATCCACACAGCAAACCCTCACCGTAGCTGCTGTGGAGATGATTTCGGTGGCGCCTGTTGGCGGCTTTCAAGCGACAGAGGATGCATATTGCGGGATAGCAGCTTGTTGATAGCACTTTTCTTTTAAAGAGTGAGCTTTGTGACAGCGGCAACAACACAATGCTTAGCCGATGCATTTTTGTGCATTGCCTGGTATGCGCCACCATTTCGCTGTTCTTCAGCCAGCCCGCGCTGCTTGGCGTGTGCACCGCAGTGACCACAGCTTCTTCACTGAGCAAGGAGCACGTGGATGCTGGAAAGGTTTTTTCGCACGGACTATATTTCGCCCTCGTGTGCTATAGTGAAGACATGTCCGCCCATTAAAAGGGAAGATTCACAGCGCTAAGAAATAGACACTCACAAATGGGCACACATGACAGACACTGTTATTTGTGTCTATTTGTTAGTGCTGTGAATCTGTCGTTATAGCAGTAATGCACCAACTACCCAGCAATAAGTTTTACTTGATATGTCCACCTGATTTGCAATCGACTGTCGACCTTGATGTTCCGTCGTCTATATAAACCATCCAATCGCCCCATGCAGCAGTCCGGCGACGTCAATCGTCGTGGCTATAAAAGCACCGCACTTGCATCTCATCTTCAGTGGGCTTGGTGGCAGCTTTAATAACACATTGCTTAGCTGATGCTTGTATTTGTGCAGGTTAGTTACCTTCCTCATGCGCATTGTGTCTGATGTGACGATCAATTTCTGCTGCTACCTTGTCCATGTAGTTTTACCTTGCTTCCACATGCTCTCTTTTACTTGCGTCATCGTTAATTGGCGATCTCGAGCTTAACCCTGGCCCCGCCATGAGAAAATAATTATTTGGTCAGTACAAGAGATTACCCTGTAAAACAGTCTGGAAGCGATTCTAAGGCTGTAAAGTCTCTGAAACGCAGAAATGATGTTCTGGGCGCTGTTGGAGCGGATGGTGCAGACACAAACTTGATTGTTTCCAGGTTTTCGCAATTGCTGCAAAATCAGAACAAAATCTCACCTAAAGAAAACTTTTAGTATATTTTGAAGCTGTAGAATCTCGCATATCTGCGATAGAGTTGTCATCCTGTTGTTGCGGCCATGAGCAGCTATGTTCTGAATTTTCTGTAACAAATGGTACAATCACAAACTTAATAAAATAGATGACTTAGAAACCCGTTCAAGACGTAATAACATGATAGTGCATGGCCAGGCTGATGCAGAAGAGGAAACCAATGACACTCTGCTTGCCAATGTTTCTCAGTTACTCATAGATAAAATGAAACATGAATGCATTCAGATCGAATATTTCCCCAGGATAGGCAAAAAGGCCAATGGTCGGGTTCGCTAAAGGCTTCAGCGTGTAATTCTACATTTGGTTTACACTTTTATTCTTATGAAGGCATAAATAAACGCAGAACACTTTCTATAGCGAAAGGCTAGTGGCTGGTCCGACTGCAAAAAAAGCTATACAGGAAAGTGTATATATATATATATATATATATATATATATATATATTGTTACGACGTTTATTTACAGAGATGGTAGGATACGCTGGAGATTAGCACACCACAGCGGACAGACCCAGCTTCCTCGTCCTCTTCTGCTTATTCCGCCAAACCTCATCTTCCTTCAATAAGGACCGTGGGAAGTGCGTGACACTGCCCCCTTCGCAGACGATGCCCGCCGGGCGAGTCAAAGTTCGTCACGTTGATAGAAGGGCTTCATGCGGGCCACGTGGACTACGTGAGTCTTCCGAGAACGACGCCCTTGGGTGGTCACGCGAGAGACTACAAAGTTTACTGCGCTGAGGCGTTGCAATACAACGAAAGGGCCAGTATAGTGATGCAACAGTTTCTGGTACAAGCCGCGCTTACGCAACGGCGTCCAAAGCCACACCAAGTCACCAGGGACATAATTAACATCTTAATAACGCTTGTCGTAGCGTTGCTTGTAGCGTTCCTGGGAGGCTAGAGTGCGAAGTCTAGCTAGTCGACGAGCTTCTTCAGCCAAAGAGAGAGTATGCGCTAGTGAAGTTTCAGCAGGGAGTGAGAAAGGCAGAAACGTGTCCAAAGTGCTTCGTGGAGGTCGTGCATAGAGAAGAAAAAACGGACTGTAGCCTGTCGTTTCGTGCTTAGCAGTGTTAAATGCGTATGTTATAAGCGGAAGGACTTCATCCCAGTTTTTGTAGCGGGAGTCGATATACATTGCGAGCATATTGCTAAGCGTGCGATTGGTGCGTTCGGTATGACCGTTTGTTTGTGGGTGGTAAGGAGTTGAATGGCGAAAATGGGATGAGCAGAGGCAAAGAAGTTCTTCTACAACTTCTGCCGTAAACTGTCGGCCACGATCGCTTATTAACACACGAGGAGGCCCATGTCGAAGAATGATGGACCGTAGGAAGAACGCCGAGACATCAGAAGCAGTGGCTGACGGTATAGCAGCAGTTTCACAGTACCGCGTAAGGTAGTCTACGCACACTATGACCCAGCGGTTTCCGTTGGAGGAACGGGGAAACGGTCCTAGAAGATCAATTCCCGCCTGTTCGAAAGGGGTTCGTGGTGGCGTTATAGGCTGAAGATGACCCGGCGGTAAGCAGGTTGGGTGCTTGAAACGCTGGGACTGGAGGCAGCTGGCCACATAATGTTGAGTAGTTTGACGCATCTTCGGCCAATAAAAACGTTCCTTAGTCCTGTGCAATGTCCTTGCGAAACCCAAGTGTCCAGCTGTGGCATCGTCGTGCATTACCCGAAAAACCTGACACCTAAGACTTGTAGGAACTACCAGAAGAAGCCGCGCACCTACTGACGAGTAGTTCTTCCTGTATAGTACACCGTCACGAATGCAGAATGAGGTCGTAGGATTCCGGGAACTTGCTGCCTCAAAAAGCGGCGCCAACTCGTTGTCGTGCCGCTGCTCAATCTTGAATTCACCAACATCAGGGAAACTTGTAGAGATAGCAGCTATATATTCATCCAAGACCTCATTGTCGCAATCAGTAGTTTCAAGTGGCAACCGTGACAAGCAGTCAGCATCACCGTGCTTCCGACCACTCTTAAAAGACACAGTAAAATTGAATTCTTGAAGGCACAAAGCCCACGGCGCAAGGCGTCCACAGGGGTCACGAAGGTTTACAAGCCAACATAAGGAATGATGGTCCGTCACAATTTTAAATGCACATCCATAAAGATATGACCTAAACCGTTGCACACCGAATACAACAGCTAAGCATTCCTGTTCAGTTACTGTGTAATTACGCTCAGCCTTGCTCAAAAAACGGCTTGCATACGCAACGACATGTTCATTGCCATTGTGGCGCTGTATGAGCACAGCACCAATTCCAACTGCGCTGGCGTCAGTGTGAAGTTCTATTGGAGCTGATGGACAGAAGTGGCGTAGTACTGGTCCTGATGTCAAAATAAACTTTAACTGACGAAAGGCGGAGTCACAATCGGCAGTTCACTTGAAAGGCACATCGTTTTGCAGAAGACAAGTAAGGGGATATGCTAGATCAGCAAACTTCGGAACAAAACGCCGAAAATAGGAGCAAAGCCGCCAAAAACTCCTGAGCTGTTTTAACGATTTCGGCGGTTTAAAACAAGTGACAGCTTCGACCTTTTTCGGACAGGCCTGACTCCATCCTTGTCTATGAGATGTCCAAGTACCACAGTCTGGCGTTCTCCAAAACGACATTTCTTGGAATTGAGTACCAGACCAGCTTTCTCAATACACTCCAAGACAATCTCTAATTGGCTGTTGTGTTCATAAAAATTTGTCCCGAATATCACTACATCGTCCAAATAACACATACAAATGTGCCACTTCAGCCCGCGCAAAACTGTATCCATGAATCATTCGAACGTGGCTGGAGCGTTACATAATCAAAACGGCATCACATTAAATTCATACAGCCCGTCTGGGGTGATGAATGCCGTCTTTTCTTTATCTTCCGGGTTCATGGGGATCTGCCAATCGCCTGATCGCAGGTCAACTGAGAAAAAATAGGAGGCGGAATGTAAGCAACCAATGGCGTCATCAATACGTGGCAGGGGGTACACGTCCTTCTTGGTAACAGTATTCAGACGTCGATAATCAACACAAAATCGCCATGTGCCATCTTTCTTTTTTACTAGAATCACAGGGGCCGCCCACGGACTAGACGATTCCTGAATGATGCCCTTATGCAGCATGTCACGAACTTGTTCTTCGATTGTTTGGCGCTCTGATGGGGATACACGATAAGGCTTCTGGCGGATTGGATCAGCAGTTCCTGTATTGATTCGGTGCTGAGTACGGGAAATGGGAATCCGTGGTGGCGAGTCCCGAGAGAAATCGAAAGCCGCAGTATGTTTCGCCAGAACTTCCACTAAACTGTGACGGTCACTTGTTGGCAGGGATTTGTTAATCATGGCAAGAAATTTTTTCTCATCTTCTTCTGAGCATGCGGTAGGCTGGGAATTGTCTGTGCTGAGCACGGCCACTGATTTAAAAGTGTCTTCGTCAAAGTTGGCAAGTTTTAGACCACGTGGTAATACAACAGGTTCGTTAGAGCAGTTAGTCGTCCACAAAGAAGAATGACCATTCATGACTGAGATGATGCAGTGGGGAATCAGAATACTTTTCTTCGCGCAGTTGAGGGTGAGTGGTTCAACCACAGCGTCGAACGAATCACTGGCACAGCTGGAACTAACAACTCGTAAAAACTCTGCTGACATTGCAGGAATGACTATGTCTTCCGAAACCGAAAGCGTGCTAGGATGAGTCAGCAAATTTTCACGCAGAGCGGATTCAATTCGAGTGCTCACAGAAATGTCTCCATTGCGAAAGTCGAGAGTGGCCCCACATTGCTCCAGAAAATCGAGTCCAAGAATTACGTCATGCGTTGATCGAGTAAGTACTACGAATTCAGTTCGGAATGTGTGGCCGGCGATAACAGGATTCATGGAACAGACTCCAAGTGGGTTAAGCGGTTCGCCACCAACACCACATAATGTTGTCGCACTATCCCAAGCAAACATAATTTTACGACCAAGGTAGTTTTTAAAAGCCAGACTTATAATAGAAATAGTTGCACCTGTGTCCAACAACGCCATAGCACGTATACCGTCCACAAACACTTCAATTCGGTTCTTCAACATCAAAACAGGCAGAGGCATAGGTAATCTAGAATTATTTGCGACCTCACCTCCATCGGCCGCACTCACTAGTTTCCCGGAGGTGGCGACCGTCGTCGGGGAGAAGGGGAGCATGGTAGGCGCCGAGATGGTGGTGTCAGGCTACGGTAGGAGCGTTTAACGCCATTCTGCGTTCTTGTCGGCTAGCTGTTGCTCTGTACTCATTCCGGCCAGGTGTTCTTCTATATGAATCATCATTTTCAACAGGAAGCCTTATACGGGAGTTCACCCACTGTTGGCGATACTGCTGGTACGGACGACGGTTGCGGCAAAAGCGGGAAATGTGGCCGATCATTCCACAGGCATAACACACTGGCGGCTCACGTTCATTCGATGAATAAGGCTCATCGTCGCTTGTATTAAACGTTTCATGCTCTGGATGTGGTCGACGAGGAGCACGAGAGTGCTCGCTGTTGTAGGCGTTGATGTTGAGAGGGTGGATGTTCAGGCGATGAGCAGCAGAGCATCGGGTGTCCGAAGGAGACGTAACCGAGGGATCATAAAAGGTAGAAGATGGGCTATTGTCTGACGAAGAGGTGCCACTGTAGACGGGTCTGACGTGGCCCCCAATATCTTGATGCCTCCGAAGCTCTTCGCGGACGATCTGACGAAGTGTATCTGCCAGGCTTGTCGTTTCAGACACATCCACACTAGCGACAGTTGTCACGTTAGGCAGCCGACCAAACTTCGGAATGATACGGCGTCGCTTCAAAGATTCAAACGTGCGGCAGTATCGTGCTACATCAGCGGTGGTATTCAGATCGTCCTTGCAGATAAGAAAGTTGTACACGTCTTGCGCTATTCCTTTCAGATGACCCACTCTGTCTTCCTCAGTCATGCGAGCATCAACTATTCTGCACAGCTTGAGGACTTCTTCTATGTAAGTTGTGCAGGTCTCCCCCGGTACTTGCGCTCGTTGAGCCAGAGTCTATTCGGCGATTTTTTTCCAGCATCGGCATCACCAAATCCCGCTCTCATTTCTTCCATGAAGCAATCCCAGGTGGTAAGAGATGCTTCATGATTGTCAAACCATGTTAGCGCAGTTTCTTTAAGAAAAAATACCGCATTCGCCAACTTGGTAGTCGCATCCCAGCGGTTGTATTTGCTCACCCGATTGTAGTGGGTGAGCCAGTCATCCACGCCTTCCCCGGGCTTGCCATAGAAGTGCCGGAGTTCCCGATAAGGCTGTGCGGTGGTCGGATGAGCTGCTGGCGTGGGCTGCGTAGAACCATCTCCTGTACTACTGTAGACGCTAAAGTCCTTCGTAAATTCTTTCTCTCAAAACGCACAAAAACGACGCCCTGATACTCACCAGGATGTCCATGACTCCCCGGACTCTCATCTTGCTCTGGACTCCCGCTCGTCGCGTTAAGCTGTGTGAGAAACTCTTGCTGCGCTACGCAGTCCCCTATCGTGTTTTACAGCCAGTCACTTCCGTGACATACGAGATCGCCCTGGCGCATCCGCCATAACAGTCCGCTTTGCCGCGTTCCTATATCGTTCATGTCGCCCGTATGAAGCCTTACCACTCGAACTGCAGTTCTCCGACCAAGCACGCACCGGGATTGTGCTTTTCACGGCAGGGGTAGCTTTAAATATATTGTTACATATATGCCCTGCGCGTTGCTGGATGTTGAAGAAGATGACGATAAAGAGTAGTGGCGCGAAAGGAAGACGAAGCTGAATAAACCGTTGAGACTTGCCTGAACACTTGCTCTACTGTGCTGTGGAATCTTGCCTTCACCTGCTGTGGTTTCTGTGCTAGCCTTCAGCCCCGTATCATCTTGGTGGAGGTGACCAAAGATCCCCGTGCGCTGCCAAAACCTGTATTTGCGCAGTGGCCATCATCTACCTGGGCTTTCAACGACGTCAACAAATACCACTATGACCTCCGAGGTAGCCCTTACCACCGCGGCAACTTCGGCTCAGCCAGTCGTGCTCACAAAAATCAGCCCCCCCCATATTTATAGGCGAAGACGAGACAGACGTGGAAGATTGGCTGGATGAGTACGAGCGTTGCAGCAAGAACAACCACTGGGACGCGACCATCATGCTGGCCAACATCATTTTCTATTTGGCGGGAACCGCTCACACCTGGATCCAAAATCACGAACGAGAGCTGGTGACGTGGGTAATCGGTAAGCAAAAGCTTCAGGACCTCTTCGGGAAGCCCATTGGTCGAGCTGTCGCAGCAAAAACAGAATTTTCATCTCGCATCCAATCCTCCACGGTGTCCTACCTTGCGTATATTCAAGACGTGCTTGCGTTGTGTCGCAAGGTCAACTGCTCAATGATGGAAAATGACAAGGCAGGCCATATCATCAAGGGCATTGCGGATGATGCGTTGAACATCCTGTTCTGCATGAATTGCTCCACCGTCGACTCAGTGCTTCAAGTCTGTCGAAAATTCGAGCAGGCTAAACAAAGACGCCTCGTACATCGCTTTGAGCGCCTTCCGAACACCGCAGCTACATCATCCTGCGATGGTCTGGCCGCTTTGCAACAGCCTTCTCATCCCACGAACATGACTCGTATTGTCCGGAGAGAACTCGAGGCCTTAGCTCCTACACCACTCATGTCTCCGCTACCCGACACCGTGGCCATGATACAGGCTGTTGTTCGCCAAGAACTTGCAAACGTCGGCCTGTCCTCCAGCCCCGTGTAGCCCACGCCACCATCCCAGTCTGTTCCTGTAGTGGCTGCTGCTACTGCCAGCCCACCGTCCCCACGTCGCTACCTTAGTCGCAATCCTGCAGAGTGGCGCACCTCAGACGACAGACCAATTTGCTTCATTTGCTGTCGCGCCGGTCACACATCGCGTTATTGCCGTAGCCGTACCTTCTTCGCTCTTCGCTCCTATTACAACGCCGACCGCCGATACTACCAAGGACCTCGACGCTTCCTTGTCCAACCAGAGGAGCTCCGTCCCGTCTACGATGGACTAGGACATTATCTTTCTCAACAAGATGAGACTCGAAACGAAACCGTTCCCCCTGCCCGTCGCACCAGCCGATCTCCATCCCCACTGGCTCGTCGATCCCGTACACCGGTATCTCGCCGCAACTCCTCCCCATCACACGCCGGTACCTACTCGGGAAACTAGCAAGTGCAGCGCCCTGGAGTGACGCTGCATTCCCGACCCGGACTGTAAACTCGGAACTAAACCCCGCACCGGAACTAACCCCCGACGAAACCTCATTGATATTCTTGTGGACGGAGTCTTCGTTTCTGCCCTTATTGATACTTGAGCCCACATTTCTGTTCTCAGCTCCTCACTCCGTCGACGCCTCAACAAAGTCCTCACACCTGCTTCTTCGTCTACCGTTCGTGTTGCTAATGGCAACACAACTACTGTCATTGGTATGTGTACTGCGAGAGTTACCATTGCCGACCGCCACATCCCTGTGCTATTTACAGTCCTCACCAGTTGCCCTCATGAAGTTATTTAGGACTCGACTTTTTAACATAACACTCCGCTCTCATTGACTGTTATTCTGGACTGATTCATCTAGACTTGCCGCTCTGCCCTGACAACAAAGCTCCTGAAACTTCAATGCTCCGTCTTCGCTCCGCTACATTTAGTCGCCTACCACCAGAAGCCGAAGTGTATGTGCTGATGTCGCCTTTTCCCTCCGTTCCGGATGGCGACTACGTTGTTTGCCCCATACCTGACGTGACACTTGAGCGTAGCATCGCTCTACTTCACAATATAGTGCATGTAGCGAATAACAGCACTTGTATTCCAGTCCTTAACTTCAGCTCTTTTGTGCAAGTTCTTCCTGAGGGCATTTCTCTCGCCGAACTGACCCCATTGTCGGAGTTTATTGTGGCTGCTCTTTTACGTGACCCTATTGCCGCAGTGCCGACGCGAGCTGCGCCGTTCCCACCTCAGGAGGTCCGTATATCCGGCATGGTTGCTCCTGACTTGCGCCCTGATCGTGCTAAAGCACTTACGACCCTACTGACATCGTACAGAGATATTTTTGATTTTGGTGACCGACCCTTGGGTCAAACGTCCCTCGTTACACATCGCATCGATACCGGAGACGCCAGCAAAATTCACAGACGACCTTACCGAGGCGCCATTTCTGAACGTCGCCTCATACAAGATGAAGCCGACAAGATGTTGGCAAGGAACATTATAGAGCCTTCCAGCTGTCCCTGGGCATCACCTGTCGTGCTTGTTAAAAAGAAGGATAATACCTGGAGGTTCTGCGCTGATTACCGACATCTCAACAAAATTACAAAGAAGGACGTTTACCCGCTCCCCAGGATAGATGATGCCCTTGACTGCTTGCACGGTGCCAGCTATTTTTCTTCGATTGATCTCCGTTCTGGTTATTGGCAGATCGCTGTTGACGAACGAGATCGAGAGAAGACCGCTTTCGTCACACCTGATGGCCTGTACCAATTCAAGGTGATGCCGTTTGGTCTGTGTAATGCGCCCGCAACATTCGAGCGCATGATGGATTCTCTTTTGCGCAGTTTCAAATGGACGACGTGTTTATGTTATCTCGATGACGTTATTGTCTTTTCGTCGACCTTCGAGAGCCATCTCCATCGCCTTGAGGCCATTCTTGGAGTCTTCCGAATAGCTGGCCTTCAGCTTAACTCGAAGAAGTGTAGCTTCGGCCGACGTGAACTCAAGGTGCTCGGTCACGTGGTCGACGCACGTGGCGTTCGGCCCGACCCAGACAAAATACGTGCTGTAAGAGAATTTCCTACGCCCCTCTGTACCAGTGACGTGCGTAGTTTTCTAGGCCTTTGCTCCTATTTTCGGCGGTTTGTCCCCAACTTTGCGGAGACTGCTAGCCCACTCATCAATCTTCTGAAGAACGACGCTCCATTTTGCTGCGACCAAGAACAGTCTCAAGCATTTTCTGCGTTCATTGCGGTCCTCACCAATCCACCCATCCTGGCACACTTCATTCCCTCAGCACCAACGGAGGTACGCACCGACGCCAGTGGTCACGGTATTGGTGCCATTCTTGCCCAACAGCAGATGGGTCGCATTCGCGTCATTGCTTATGCCAGTCGCCTCCTTTCTGCGGCTGAGAGGAATTACTCGATCACAGAACGCGAGTGCTTAGGTGTGGGCCATCACAAAGTTTCGCCCTTACTTGTTTGGCCGCCCGTTCTCCGTCATCACCGACCACCACGCCTTATGTTGGCTTTCTACGCTGAAGGACCCTACTGGTCGGCTGGGGCGTTGGGCCCTCCGCCTTCAGGAATACACTTTTTAGGTCGTCCACAAGTCCGGCCGATTGCACGCTGACACCGACTGCCTCTCCCGCAACCCGGTAGATCCACCACCCACCAGCGAGTGTGACAATGACACATGTGTATTGGCCATCTCTGACCTTTTAAACATTCGCCATGAACAACGCTTAGACCCCAAGCTTTGCAGTATTATCAATCGCCTCAGCACTAATCACCTCGATGCAACCCTTGCTTTGTTCGTGCTCCACAACGGCACCTTATACCAGCGGAATATGCGACCAGATGGCGCCGAGCTTCTGCTCGTAGTCCCCGAACACCTGCGCGCCACCGTTCTACAGCAACTGCACGACGTGCCCACTGCGGGTCATCTTGGTCTATCTCGCACGTACGACAGCGTCCGCCGCCGTTTCATTTGGCCGGGCCTCTATCGCTCTGTTCGTCGTTACGTGGCTTCTTGTGACCGGTGTCAGCGACGGAAGAAGCCATCGGTGGTGCCTGCTGGATACCTGCAGCCGATCGACATTCCAGTAGACCCGTTTTCCAGAGTTGGCCTTGATCTCCTCGGGCCTTTCCCACTCTCTTCATCGGGAAATAAATGGATTGCGGTGGCCACGGATTATACTACGCGCTACGCTGTCACCCGAGCGATACCTACCAGCTGTGCAACTGACATGGCTGCGTTTCTTCTCCACGACGTCATCCTGCTCCATGGTGCTCCACGCCAGCTGCTCACTGACCGTGGCCGTTGCTTTCTTGCTCGGGTAGTCGACGAAATTCTCCGGTTCTGCTTCATTAAGCACTATTTCACCACCGCTTACCATCCACAAACGAACGGCCTCACCGAACGCCTCAACCGCACGCTGACGGACATGTTGTCAATGTATGTATCGGATGATCACCGTGCCTGGGATGTTACTTTGCCGTTTGTAACATTGGCATATAATTCCTCCCGTCACGACACAATGGGCTACTCCCCCTTCTATCGCCTATACGGCCGCATCCCTCCCCTTCCGTTTGACAGCGTACTGCCTCCCACCGTAAATACCAGCTCCTATGTTCGTGACGCCATATCTCGAGCTGACGCCGCTCGGGTTATTGCTCGCCGCCGACTAGCTTCCTCCCAAAATTCCCAGAAACGCCGCCATCATTCTCGTCACCGCGACGTCCACTACTCTCCGGGTTCTCTCGTCTTGCTCTAGACTCCCGCTCGTAGAGTTGGGCTGTGTGAGAAGCTCTTGCCACGCCACGCAGGACCTTACCGTGTCTTACGGCCAGTCACTCCTGTGACATATGAGATCACCCCTGTGCATCCGCCGCAACAGTCCACTATGCCACATACCGAGATTGTTCATGTCGCCCGAATGAAGCCGTACTACATACACCTGCAGTAGTTCGACATAATGCGCACCGAGACTGTGCTTTTCATGGGGGGTAATGTTACATATATGCCCTGCGCGTTGCTGGATGTTGAAGAACAGGACGATAAACAGTAGTGGCGCGAAAGGAAGACGAAGCTGAAGAAACCGTTGAGACTTGCCTGAACAATTGCTCTACTGTGCTGTGGACGCTTGCCCTTCACCTGCTGTGGTTTCTGTGCTAGCCTTCTGCCCCGTATCATTATGCTATCGCAGAAGACAGAAGACGAAGATCAGCAACAGACAGACGACGAAGTGATAGCAACAATTTTGTGCTAGGAGAAGTTTGGCGCTGCTGCGTTTTCTGTGTGTTGAGTGCTGTGTCAATCACATTTGTGCTTTTCACGGCAGGGGTAGCTTCAAATATATGCTGTCGCAGAAGACAGAAGACGAAGATCACCAACAGAGACAGAAGACGAAGTGATAGCAACAATTTTGTGCAAGAGAAGTTTGGCGCTGCTGCGTTTTCTGTGTGTTGAGAGCTGTGTCTTCGGCTGCTGTGCTTCTCGGACTAACCTTGCCACGTATCATTTTTTCACGCAATGGACACAAGGCCGTAAACACCAAAAAAAGACACAGGCCATTTGTTACTGAAATAACTCAAAAGAAATGAACCGCAAAAGAACTAAGGGACTTGGCTACGGCGACAGCAACAAATGTGCTCGTCGAACTAAGAATGCCCGTTGCACTTCTCAGCACTAAATTTAAAGGCGACGAGGAAAGATATAGATATAAAGCCGGAAACGGTACTAACATAACCTGGAACATTGTTGAAACACACCCGAGTGGCTTGAATCTTCGAGATACGGCCCTACGTATATTTCGCGACAAAGAGAATGATAACGTGTCGTCTCGCTACAAGGACCATTAACATACACGGAATACGGAATACATACACGCTGCGATCGCTTCGCTTTGCCTAGAGTCCGCATTACTTAGGTCTCGTACTCACATGGCTGAGGCTAGTTTCAACAATCAGATCGAGTGACTTCGAATGGCTGGTTTCCCGTGTTCTTTTGTTTGCAGCGTAGCGGAGACCCTCCTACAAACAATGAAAGGGAAGAAGAAGAAATCCCATGCTAAGCTGGGATCAAGGCGACCACAAGTGGTCCCCTATATTCACGGAGTGGCAAATAACTTGAAGAAGGTCGTAGGCTGGTACGACGTACCTGTCGTTTTCTCCGCGACCAAAAAGCTGAGCGGATTGTGCTCGAAAATCGGGCAGAAGAAGAAAGCCCTATGCGAAAAGAGGCACGGCAAGCATTACTGTTCCTGTGCCGTCGGAGTGGTCTACGAAATCCCACTGACGTGTGGAGGGGTCTAAATAGGCCAGACGGGTCGATGTATTAACGACAGAGCACGGGAGCATGTGAAATCGTTAGAAAACGGAGGCGGGTTAAATTTGTCTACCCATTGCAAAGAATGCAACTGTGAGCCAATGCTTAACGGTATAAGGATTCTGGGCAGGAGTCGCGATCAGGTGGCACGGGAAATTCTTGAAGCCTTTATGATGAAAAAGAAGGGTAGCATTTGTGTTAGCGACTCGTCTGTATCCCTCCGTAGAAATGAAGTTTCATTCCTTGATAATTTTTTGTGACGGCATGCACTGTGCGACTTTAAGCCCGAAATTTTTAACGGCCTTCTGATGTTTAGTTAGGCGGGTTAGTAATTTCATCGCTCGTTTGATTCTGCTTTTGCTACCAGTGCTTTTTTTTGCTGCTGTTGTTTTAGGTTTGACCGCTGTTGTTTCTTTTGTTTTGACTCTGCTTTTGCTACGATCGTTTTTGGTTGCCTTTAGGTTCCTGACTGTTTTTGCTTCTCCTTTTTTGACTATGCTTTTGGTATACGATTGTGATTGACTGCTTTTGCTTCATTTCTTTGACACTCTCCTTGAGCTCCGAATGTTGGTGTTGGTTAGGTTTTTGACTGCTTTTGCTTCCTTTATTTGACTCGGCTTTTACTATGATCGTCTTTTGTTGTTGTTGGCCTAGTTTTTTTTTGACCGCTTTTGTCTCATCTGCATTTGTTTTTGACTCCTTTTGCTACGATCGTCTTTTGTTGTTGGTTTAGGGTTCTGACTGCTTTTGCTTAACTGTTTTGACTCCGCTTTTGCTACGATTGTTTTATCGTTTTATTTTTATATTTTTTATTTGTTAGGGTACGGGCTGGTCGCTTCTCATGTCTTACTCTACTCTTTTTGGTCCACACTGGATTTGCTATGAGATATGGCCTGCCTTCCGTTTTTAAAAAAATGTTTTTTTTTCCCGTTTTTGAGAGTTTATCTACTGAGGTTAGAAATATCTTGTCTGATTTCCTGTTGGTGCTGCTCGGCGTTCACGTGTTGGGTTTGGAACGGACTGTGGCGATGAGTCTGATGCTTGAGATGGACGTATAAATATGCCACCTTTCCGTTTAATAAATAGTTGGTAGTGTGCGCATGTGGTGTCCCTTCTTGTCTGTGTCCGTTCCCATGTTGCGCCGCCGTTCAATTCTTTTGTAATGGCCCACACGAGGGCTAAGCACTCACGCTCTGTGATCGAGTAATTCCGTTCAGCCGCAGAAAGGAGGCGACTGGCATAAGCAGAGTGCGGCCCATCTGCTGTTGGGCGAGTATGGCACCAATACCGTGACCACTGGCGTCGGTGCGTACCTCCGTTGGTGCCGAGGGATTGTAGTGTGCCAGGACGGGCGGATTGGTTAGGGCTGCAATGAGCGCAGAAAAGGCTTGGGATTGTTCTTGGTCCCAGCAAAATGGAGCGTCGTTCTTCAAAAGATTGATGAGTGGACGAGCCGTCTCCGCGATGTTGGGTACAAACCGCAGAAAACAGGAGCAAAGCCCAAGAAAACTACGCACGTAACTGGTACAACGGGGTGTAGGAAATGCACTTACAGCACGTATTTTTGTCCTCGATCGGGTTGAACGCCACGGACGTCGACCACGTGACCGAGCACCTTGAGTTCACGTCGGCCGAAACTACATTTCTTCGATTTCAGCTGAATGCCAGTTCTTCGGAAGGCGCAAAGAATGGCATCAAGGCGGTGGAGATGGCTCTCGAACGTAGAGGAAAATGCAATGACGCCATTGAGACAGCACAAGCACGTCGTCCATTTCAAGCCGCGCAGGAGAGACTCCATCATGCGCCCGAAGATGGCGGGCGCATTGCACAAGCCGAAAGGCATCACTTTGAATTGATAGAGGCCATCAGGAGTGACGAAGGCAGTCTTCTCTCGGTCCCATTCGTCGACTGGGATCTGCCAATAACCGGAACGAAGATCAATGGAAGAGAAATAGCTGACACCGTGCAAGCAGTCGCGGGGCATAATCTATCCTGGGGAGCGGGTAAACGTACTTTGTAATTTTGTTCAGGTGTCGCTTATCAACGCAGAACCTCCAGGTATTGTCCTTCCTTTCAAAAAACACGACAGGGGATTCCCAGGGACTGCTCGAAGGCTCTATAATGTTTTTTGCTAACATCTTGTCCACTTCATCTTGTATGACGAGACGTTCAGAAATTGCGACTCGATAAGGTCTTCTGTGAATTGGGCTGGCGTCACCGGTATCGATGCGATGTGTAACGAGGGACGTTTGGCCTAAGGGGCGGTCACCAAAATCGAAAATATCGCTGTACGAAGTCAGAAGGCTCGTACGTGCTGTAGCACGGTCAGGGCGCAAGGTAGGTGCGACGATTCCTGATATGCGGGCCTCCGGAGGTGGGGACGGTGCAGGTCGTGTCGACACTTTAGCAGCAGGGTGAGGTAAAAGACCGGCCAGACAGTGGGGTCAGTTCGGCGAGAGTAATGCCCTCAGGAAGAACGTGCACAAAAAGGCCGAAGTTGAAGACTGGTATATAAGCGTTGTTATTTTTTACGTGCACGATGTTATGAGGGAGAGCTATTCTACGCTGCAGGATTACGTCGGTTATGGGGCGAACAACGTAGTCGCCATCAGGAACGGAGGGGAAATGCGACATGAGCACATACACTGCACTTCTGGTGGCAGGCGAATAAATGTAGAGCGGAGACGGAGCGTTGAAGTGTCAGAGGCCTGTTTGTCAAGACAGAGTGGGAGGTCAAGATGAAGCAGTCTAGAAGAACAGTCAATGAGCGCGGATTGTGCAGTCAAAAAGTCGAATCCTAATATAACGTCGTGAGGGCACCCGGTGAGGATTGTAAATAGCACAGCGATATGGCGGACGGCAATGGTAATTCTCGCACTACCCATACCAATCACAGTAGCTATGTTTCCATCAGCAACACGAACGGTAGATGAGTGAGAGGGTGTGAGGACTTTGTTGAGGCGTTGACGGAGCGAGGAACTGAGGACGGAAATGTGGGCGCCAGTGTCAATAAGGACAGAAACTGAGACTCCGTCCACAAGAATGTTTGTAGCCGTATGGCTGCGCTCCGTCCACAACAATGTTTGTGGCCGTATGGCTGCGCTTGGGTGGATGCAATGAGTATTTACTCCCTTACTAAGAATGTTAATGAGATTGCGTCTGGGTGCGAGGGTCAGTTTCGAGTTGACAGTCCGGGTCGGTATTGCAGCGTCACTTCCGGGTGCTACATTCGCTAGTTTCCTAAGTAGGTGCCGGCTTATGATTGGGAGGAGCCGCGACGAGGTAGAGGTGCACTGGATCGAGGAGCAGGGGAGATGGAGATCGGCTGTAGCGATGAGTAGTTGGGACGGTTTCGGTGCGAGGCTCATGTGGTTGAGGAGGCGAGTGTGCAGGTCGATCATAGACGGAGCGGGGCTCCTCTGGTGGGGCAACAAAGCGTCGAGGTTCATGGTAACACCGACGGTCAGCGTTGTAATAGAAGCGAGCGGTGGGGAAAGTACGGCTACGGCAATACCGCGAAGTGTGGCCGGCTCGACAGCAAATGAAGCAGATTGGCCTGTCGTCTGAGGTGCGCCACTCTGCAGGGTTGTGACCAAGGTAGCGACGTGGGGAGGCTGTGCTGGTGGTTGTAGCAACTACTAAAGGAACAGGGTGTGATGGTGGCGGGGGCAGAACGGAGCTAGAGAAGAGGCCGACGTTTGCAAGTTCCTGGCAGACAACGGTCTGTATCATGGCGACGGTGTCGGGCAGCGGAGACGAGAGTGGTGCAGGAGTTAGGGCCTCAAGTTCTCTGCGGACGATCCGAGTCACGGTCGTGGGATGGGAGGGTTGGTGCAAAGGGGCCAGGTCACCGCAGGATGAGGTAGCCGCCGTGTTCGGAAGACGCTCAAAGCGATGTCTTTGTTTAGCCTGCTCGAATTTTCGGCAGACTTGGAGCACCGAGTCGACGGTAGAACAATCCATGCAGAATAGGATGTGGAACGCATCATCCGCTATACCCTTGACGATATGCCCTACCTTATCACTTTCCGGCATGGAGGTGTTAATCTTGCGACACAACGCAAGCACATCCTGAATGTAGGCGAGGTAGGACTCCGCGGGGGATTGAACACAAGAAAGTTCCGTTTTTGCAGCCAGAGCGCGTCCAATTGATTTCCCGAACAAGTCCTAAAGCTTGCGTTTGCAGGTATCCTAGTTAACGAGCTCTTGTTTGTGGTTTTGAAACCGTGTTCGAGCTGTTCCCGCCAAATAAAAGATGATGTTAGCAAGCATGATGGTGGCGTCCCAGTGGTTGTTCCGGCTGCAGCACTCATAGTCATCTAGCCAATCGTCAAAGTCTGGGATGTCGTCTCCATTAAAGATGGGAGGGTGGCGAATTTTCGTTAGAACTGGCTGAGCCGATGTTCCCGCGGTGGTAGGGGCTGCTTCGAAGGTCATGGCTGTTTGAGACGTGGTTGTGATCTCAGGCAGATGGCGGCCGCTTCGTAAATCCAGCTTTTGACAGCGTAAATGGGCTAATCGGCACGCACGGAGATCTTGATTTACCTCCACCAAGATGATAGTTGGCAAGGTTAGTCCATGAAGGTTAGTCCAGGATGGCACGCACACAAAACACGTAAACACAGCAGCGTCGACCTTATTCTAGCATCAACCGTTGCTACCACTTTGTCTTCTTCTGTGTCACTGTTGCTGATCGTTGTCATCTTCAACTTCCAGCGATACAGGGCATATATGTCACAATATATACTTAATCGCAATTAACAAATTAGCGATAATAGTTTAGCGCCTACCAATTATTTGCTCTAATACTTCTGTAGTGTGGTAATCTTCATCGATATAACCAGACATGCGTCGCGTGCTGCCGCTCTCAAGGACGAAGAAGTTGTTCGCTGCCTTGCTCTTTCGCCACGCCTGACGCTCCGCTGCAAGTCCCTCCTGAGCGCCTGGATCTATCTGGGTTTACCGAATAAGCACACCCCTACAATTGGTGCAGGTGCTGCTGGGTACGTTCCCGTCCACCCTGGAACTAAGAAGCCGTACATTACCCTCCGCTTCCAGCATGCCGGACGACACTGCCTCGACATCGTCGCCCCTCCCAACCACCGTGCTGTGTTCTGGAGCTCTCCGGCAGCGTAATCCGTGCCTCTTCAGTGGCACAGCCGACCAGGACGTCGACAATTGGTTGTCGGCATATGAGCGCGTCAGTAGCTACAACAGATGGGACGACGCTACCAAGCTAAGCAATGTAATCTTTTATCTGACTGACGTGGCAAACCTCTGGTTTCGCAACCATAAGGCAGACCTGCCATCTTGGTCTGCATTTAAAAAGAATTTTGCAGAAGTGTTCGGCCGCCCTGCAGTTCGCAAGCTCCGGGCAGAACAACGCTTGCGTGAGCGCACTCAGCAAGTCGAAAGTCGTTCACTAGTTATATAGAGGACATCGTGGACCTATGCAAGCGTGTCGATCCGCTAATGACTGAAGCGGATAGGATCGAAAACATCATGAAAGGCATCTCTGACGACGCGTGCCAAATGCTCTGGGTAAAAAATCCTGCCACGGTGAGTGACGTGATCAAGCTTTGCCAGAGTTACGACGTGCTTCGTAAGAAGCGCGCTTCTACCCGGCGGTGCGGTGTTAGAGACGACGCCATCTCTACACTAGCGCTGGGCGGTTCTACCCCATCAGAGGACAGCCCTTTACTTCAGCAAATCAAAGCCTTCGTTCGAGAAGAGGTTGCCCGCCAGGTATCGCTGGTCCCTCAGTTACAGGATCCTGGCCGCCTTGCTCCTGACATGGCTCCGTCTTTGGCCCCTACCATACGGCGTGCCGTTCAAGATCACATCGCTGATGTCCTTCCGCCCAGCTCCATGCTCCCGCCCAGCCCTGTGCTGCCGCCCAGCCCCGTGCCGGCGCAAGTAACGGCACCACTGACTTACGCCCAAGTTGCGGCCAGGCCGCTCATGCCATCAGCATCTCCTTCCTACCAGGCCGCTCCTTCCAACCTTCCTTCGCCTTTGCCTGGGTCTGCATTCCATGTCCCTATTCCAAGGGTACGCCAACGCCCTACGAACCCTTGGCGTACCGCGGACAACCAGCCAATCTACTACTCTTGCGGGCTGCCGGGCCATGTCGCACGCCTTTGCCGCCAATGCCTTCCACCTTCTCGACCTGAACTATGGAACTACTCCTACAATACAGACCAGCCCTCGCCGAGAAATCCGCCCAGTTCCGACTTTGTATCTCGTGACAATCAACCGTACACAACTCGCCGATCACCTTCCCCTCGTCGCCGTTCCCCGTCCCCACTCCGACGTTCTACCGGCACTGTTGAGGGAAACTAACAGTCGCAGTTCCCGGGGCAAGAACTGCGCTTGGTTCGAACTCTTCAAGTCCTCGGTGTTCTCCCACTAACGTAATTCAAGTGTTTGTCGACGGCGTCGCAGTACTTGCTCTTGTCGACACGGGCGCTGCCGTATCCGTCATCAGTGAAGCTCTTTGCCGTTGTCTTCGTAAGGTGACCACCGCACTTTCCGACTTTTCGCTTCGCACCGCCTCATCACAGCGCATTCATCCCTCAGCGGCGTGCACGGCCCGTGTTCTCATCGAAGACGTCTTATACACCATCGAGTTAATTGTACTGTCTCGCTGCTCACACGACATCATCCTGGGCTACGATTTCCTTTCCACTCATCATGCTGTTATTGACTGCGCCCGCGCGGAAGTTTCCTTTTTCCCTCTTTGTGATACCGTCTTGTGCGACGTCCCTACCCGGCCTGCAAAACTCCTCGTCGCCAATGACACAGACATTCCTCCATTTTCTGCTGCCCTCGTTCCACTCTCCTGTGAAAGTGTTATTAGTTCGACTGTCTTCTTCACACCTTCCGACGCCGCTTCACGCCATCCCTGCCTCCTGCTTCCATTTGCTGTCCTCAAGTTCGAAGATGGCCTTAGTGCAATGTACGTCTCAAATCCATTTTCGTGCCCGTCCGTCCTGCTACGCGGCGAGTGTCTCGGTCGTATTGAAGAACTTGATCCCGCGCTTGTAAATACTCTTCCTGCAACGCCTACTTCATTAGACGTTAATGTGCTCAGCTCTTGCGATACAGCGACCGCTTCGACACCACCCGATGTTCTTCAACAAGCTATTGACGTAGATCTTCCACCCGCACAACGCGATCAACTCGTTGCTCTTCTACAGAACTTCACTTCTGCCTTCGACCTTCCTCACACTGCTCTGGGTCGCACGTCTGTCGTTGCGCACGCAATCTACACTGGTACAAACGCACCTTTACGACAGCGTCCTTATCGCGTGTCGGCCTCTGAGCGCCAAGTCATTGCTGACAACGTGGACGACATGCTTCGCCGGGGCGTCATACAGCCATCTAACAGTCCATAGGCTTCTCCGGTTGTTTTGGTCACCAAGAAAGATGGTTCCATCCGGCTTTGCGTCGATTATCGTAGGCTTAACAAAATCACGCTCAAAGATGTCTATCCTTTGCCGCGAATCGACGACGCCTTGGACTGTTTACAGAGAGCCGAGTATTTCTCCTCTTTGGATTTGCGCTCCGGTTACTGGCAGGTACCGATGGCTGATAATGACCGCTCGAAAACTGCCTTTATAACACCGGATGGATTATACGAGTTTAACGTTATGCCCTTTGGCCTCTGCAATGCCCCAGCTACTTTGCAGCGCCTGATGGACACTGTTCTTCGTGGACTGAAGTGGCAGACCTGTCTTTGTTACCTGGATGACATCGTAGTTTTTTCTACCGACTTTTCTTCTCACCTTCTACGCCTAAAGCATGTCCTCACGTGTCTCGCCGACGCTGGGCTTCAGTTGAATTTGAAGAAGTGCCACTTTGCCGCTCGAAAACTCACAATTTTAGGTCACGTAGTGTCTAAGGAAGGCATTCTTCCCGACCCCACCAAACTTCGCGCCGTTGCAGAGTTCCCGAAGCCAACCTCCCTGAAGCAGCTTCGGAGCTTTATCGGCCTCTGCTCCTACTTTCGACGTTTCATCTTGAACTTCGCCTCTATCATCGCTCCTCTGACCCAGCTCCTTGCCGGCAGCTCCGACCTTTCCGCCTGGACTCCAGCCTGCGATAAAGCCTTCGACACTTTACGCCGCCTTTTGGTTTCGCCGCCCATTCTACGCCACTTTGATCCGGCTGCGCCTACGGAGATCCACACTGATGCCAGCGGTATTGGGCTTGGTGCCGTCCTTACCCAACGTAAGCCTGGTTACAGCGAGTATGTTGTGGCATACGCCAGCCAAACATTGACAAAGGCAGAATCTAATTATTCAGTCACAGAAAGGGAATGTTTGGCCATTATTTGGGCTATCGGAAAATTTCGTCCTTATGTGTATGGTCGACCGTTTTACGTTGTGACCGATCACCACGCTTTGTGCTGGCTTGCCTCTCTGAAAGACCCATCCGGTCGCCTTGCTCGCTGGGCTCTTCGTCTCCAGGAGTTTGACATTCATGTCATTTATCGATCAGGCCTGAAGCATACGGACGCGGATGCTCTTTCCCGCTCGCCATTGCCTAGAGATACTTCGTCTGACCGCGTCTGTGCCTACGATTTGTCGACTCTTACCACTATCGGCATGGCTACCGAGCAGCGGAATGACCCCTGGATCAATGCACTTTTGGATTTTCTCTCAAGTCCTACTCCCGGTCATTCATCCAAAGCGCTCGTCCGCCAAGCCCACCACTTCTCCATTCGTGACGGTCTTCTCTATCGCCGCAATTATTTGCTTGATGGGCGGAAGTGGCTTCTAGTCATCCCGCGTCATCTCCGTGCCGACATTTGTGCTGCGTACCATGGTGACCCACAATGTGCTCACGGTGGCGTATTGAAAACCTACACGCGCCTACGTCTGCGATTTTACTGGCGTGGAATGTACCGCTTCGTACGACATTTCGTGCGCGCTTGCGAATCTTGTCAACGCCGAAAAACTCCTCAGAAGTCCTATGTTTCGTTGCAGCCCTTACCCTGCCCTGCTCGTCCGTTTGACCGCGTTGGCATAGATCTCTATGGCCCTCTTCCTACTACTCCTGCTGGAAACCGGTGGATTATTGTGGCAGTAGACAATCTGACTCGCTACACTGAAACATCACCGTTACCCTCTGCCTCTGCAAGACACGTTGCTTTGTTCATTCTCAACAACTTGATTCTTCGCCACGGGACTCCGAAGGAACTGCTCAGTGACCGCGGACGCGTTTTCTTGTGCGACGCTCTCGAGGCACTACTGAAAGAATGTCGCATAATTCATCGCACCGCTACTTCTTACCACCCTCAGACGAATGGCCTGACAGAACGCTTCAACCGTACTCTGAGTGACATGCTGGCCATGTACGTCAACGACGCTCATTCCAACTGGGACCACGTTCTTCCCTTCGTAACCTACGCGTACAACACTGCGATACAGACCACCACTGGATTCTCTCCCTTCTTTCTTCTTTACGGGCGCGAGCCAACCTGCACAATGGACGCGCTTTTTCCCTACCGCCCTGATGTTTCTGAATCGACGCCACTCTCGGACGCCGCCCAGTACGCAGAAGAATGCCGTCAGCTCGCTCGTTCGCTTACAAAGGAAAATCAGTGGCAACAAAAACACCATCGTGACACTGGTGAGGCGCCTTCATATGCGCCCAACTCCCTGGTGTGGCTCGGGGTTCCTGCCACAACCGCCGGCCTGTCAAAGAAGCTTCTTGCTCGGTATCACGGTCCACACCGAGTCCTTCAAAAAACATCTCCTGTGAACTACGTAGTTGAGCCCGTTACGCCATCTGCGGAATTGCGTCGCCGTGGACGCGAAATAGTTCATGTCGACCGAATCAAGCCCTACTACGATCCGTCTGTCCTTTCGGCACCATGAGTTCCCAGGATGGCTCCTTCTTTGCCTGGGGGGAAACTGTAGTGTGGTAATCTTCATCGATATAACCACTGACATGCGTCGCGTGCTGCCGCTCTCAAGGACGAAGAAGTTGTTCGCTGCCTTGCTCTTTCGCCACGCCTGACGCTCCGCTGCAAGTCCCTCCTGAGCGCCTGGATCTATCTGGGTTTACCGAATAAGCACACCCCTACACTTCGTACAAGTTTTCCTACCATGCAGGACTTCATGGTATAGCAAATTTCATACTTAGTTGCAATTAACAAAGCAGCGATGATAATTTCAAAAGTACGGCTATCTAGTCCGGCGCAATTATACTCTGCATAACAATCCAACAATTTATGACTTGAAGGTATAGCGAAATATTTATACGAAAATTACAAATTAGTGACAACTCAATAATAGTCACAATTAGTATAGCGTTATCATACTTGACAAGCTATCCAGTGATATATCATTAAATGTAGCATAATGTTCAAATATATTCTCACTGGCATAATTCACAGTAGATGTTTAAGGTCTCGGATTTGTCAAGTGGAACTTTACGAGACAAAATGGCCAATAGTAGAACATTTGTTCCTTTTAACTTGGTATTTTTTCTTTCGAAGAGATTGCATGGAGGACAGCAGACTTTTCTAAAAACGTCATACTGAGTTTCGCCACAACTGCACAAGAGAAGCGGACTGAGTAGGAAGGTCTCACCACTGCAGAGCGCGGCATCTGAACGCTCCGTGGACATATGTCCGATAACAGCGCGGCGAGAGAGAGGCGCGACACTCGTTTTTCGCATCTCGATGCACGTACGGCGATGAACGCATGTTGGAGGAAGGTAGCAGGGCGCCAGTATTTGCAAACGCGAGCCGAGAGCGGTGATGAAAAATTTGGAGGACGCTTAAGCTTCGCCTTCAAGAGTGGAACGCGATAGCGTTATTGCACCTCGTTCGCACCGCCCACTCATTCGCTCGCTATGCTTGAGTCACACAGTGTTCGGCGCGGCAACGAAACGTGCGTCTGAGCAAGCGGAACGAACCAAAGAACTCGGTGTCTCGGAGGGAGAAAGCCTGGCAGCGACGCGCCATGTAGGCGGACGCGATCATGGGGCTGACGCCTTGATGAAATCATCCTCTATCTCGCTTGGGAGCACCACGCAGAAGCATGATTCATCGGAAGCAGCTCGGCACACATCGCAGGGGACGCTTTCCCAGCAGAAGCGCTACGGCGCAGTGATCACGTCAGAGGCGTCCGGCATCAGACGCTGCACCTAGCAATCGCGCTTTGAGCGGAAAGAGGAGCCGCGTCGCCTAAACACCACTGTTCGAGTGACGCACGCTGGATGTTGGAAGGGGAGAGAGCGAGAAAACTTATTAAACACAAGGGTATTGGGACATCCTCGCACCGGTACCCGCGCGGCCCGAAGAGGAGAAGAGGGTGAGTGAAGATAGTGATCTAAAGAAAGGAAAGACGCTTGATTTTACAACCCGTGAGGGTGCACGCCGAAACGTCAGGGGCGAGTGGCGCGCCACGTGTCGGGGCAGCGCCGCACATTGCGAGGAGGGGTTCTTCTGTGTTTGCCGTTTATGAAGTGCATGCTGGGATTTATCGCTCACGGCCAACGTCGCCGACGACACCGGCTTTTCTGCGACAAGAGCTCCTTACCGCAACCGCGTTAAAATATCCAGAGTCCAGACGCCCTCTTTCGTAGCGAGCGGCAGCGGCGAATCCATAGAGGAAGAAAGGCAAAACGGACAAACGCCGCACATAGAGTTCCGAAGGTGGTGGTGGTGGTGGTGAAAAACTTTATATTTGGGAGCCTTAAGGGATTACATGCTAATGACGGGTCGGCTCTTGGCTGCTTGTTGCGGCCGGAAGCTGGTGCTTCCAAGCGACACCCAAAGCCCAGTTTGTCAGCCGCTTTTGAACGACCGGGTCAGAGCTGGACACCGCAGCCTCCCATCGCTCGAGGTCGGAGAGTTGCCAAGTGGCTGGAGGGTGGAATTCTGAGCATTTGATCATAATATGCTCAAAATCAGCTTTAGGTGCCCCACACAGGGTGCACTGTGGCGAGAACAGTCCTGGATGGATCAAAGATAAGAAAGCAGGGGATGGGAATGTACGGGACTGAAGCTGGCGCCACGTCACCTGTTGTAGCTTAGTCATAGATTTATGAGGAGGAGGGTAGATGGTTCGTTGATCACGGTAATGGAGAGAGATTTCGTGATAGGATACCATGCGCTCGCGAGCATCTCCCCAGGCAGTGGCAGTCCCTGCTCGGCTGACGTATCCTCGAGCAAAAGAGTGAGCTGCTTCGTTGCCTGGGGGACCCGTGTGAGCGGGCACCCATATTAGTTGAATAGGGTGTTCGGGTGGGGAGAGGGAGGCGAGGAACCGGAAGGCTGGGGTAGAGATCCGACCGCGGGCGAAGTTCCGTACGGCAGATTTAGAATCGCTAAAGATGGTTGTGGCTCGGGTGGTAGCTACTGCGAGGGCAACCACCACCTCCTCCGCCTCCAGGGAAGTGGAGGCAAAAGTTGTACCGGCCGCGATCAGTTGCAAAGAGTTGGAAACAGCGCTGAGGGCGAACGCTGGGCGGGAGGGGTATGAGGCAGCGTCGACGTAAACGGTCTCTGGCTGGAAGCCATAGTGCTTGCGAAGAGCTTCTGCGCGTGCCTTGCGGCGAGGGACATGGTGCTCTGGGTGCATAATCTTTGGCAGGGGATGCACCTTAAGAACGCGGTGTATCGCAGGGGGAAGTGTATGTTGTGTAGAGAAGTGACGTGGAGGTGAGAGATGGATGCGAGCAAGGATGTTGCGGCCGGTGAGGGTAGATGATAATCGCTCCAACTGGGCTGAGCGGTGGGCTTCCGTGAGCTCAGTTAGGTAGTTATGGATGCCCATGTTAAGAAGGCGTTCATTGGAAGTGTAGCGGGGTAAGTTGAGGGCGGCCTTGTACGCCTGTCGGATAAGGGCGTTAACCTTGTCTTCCTCCACCCGCGTGAGGAAAAGGTAGGGGAGCGAGTACACAACACGTCTCAGGACAAATGCCTGTACCATGCGTCTGAGGTCATGCTCGCGCATGCCGCGATGGCGATTGGCTATGCGGCGAATGAGGCGGATTGTTTGATGAACCATCACTGTCAGCTTAGTGATGGTTGCGGTATTCTTGCCATTGTTTTGTATCAGAATACCAAGAATCCTGATGTTGTCCACTTCTGGTATCCGGGTGTTGTCAATTGTCAAGAAGATGGGGGGAGGAGGGCCTTTGTCTGTACGACACCTAGGAGGTCGGAGTATGAGAAGCTCCGATTTGGTAGGGGAACAAGCCAAGCCGACATTTGCGGCAAAAGAACTACAATGTCTGCTCCGGCCTGTAATGTATCTTCCATAACGCCAATACTACCTGTGGTGGTCCACAGTGTAATATCATCGGCGTATAAGGAGTGGGACAGGGCAGGGATTTGGTTGAGGGCGTGTACCATGGGGATAAGGGTAATATTAAAAAGCAGTGGAGGGAGGGCAGAACCCTGTGGGGTTCCAATGCTACCGAGTTTGAAAGGTGGAGATGAGAGTGAGCCGAAGGTGATTTCTGCTGTGCGATGACTAAGAAAGGCGGATATGTACTGGTGGACACGCGAGCCGACTTGAAGCGATGAGAGAGCATCTAAAATGGCTGCGTGACGGACATTATCAAAGGCCTTTGTGAGATCTAGGGCGAGAATTGCTCGGGCGCGCTTTGCGTGGCGGGGGTGAAGGACATCTTCTGACAGTTGCAGCATAACATCCTGCGTGGAGAGATGTGGCCGGAAGCCGACCATTGTGTTAGGGAAGAGGTTGTGGTCATCTATGTGGTTCTAGAGGCGTGCGAGCACAACATGTTCAAAGAGTTTGTAAAGACAGGAAGTTAGAGATATGGGTCGGAGATTCTTGAAGTCGAGTGGTTTGCCGGGTTTAGGGATAAATGTGATACGGGCGTGTGTCCACTGGGCCGGAAGGGTTCCCGTGCGCCAGCATTGGTTGAAGAGGTCCGTGACCGCATCGACAGACGGGTCATCCAAGTTACGAAGCATCTTATTTGTGGCTCGGTCCGTCCACGGAGCTGATGTCGTCCTGAGGCGGTGCATCGCCGCCCTGACTTCAGCTGAAGAGATTTCCTCATCAAGGGTAGGGTTGGGAGAACCGGTGTAGGAAGGGAGGGGGGTAGAGGTGGTTGTAGTGACGTACTGATCTTTTAAGGTCTGAAGGAGGGCGTCATCGTCTAGGGGAGGCTGATGAATAATGCGGGTAATATTCTTACGCTGCGAGGCCTTGGTGTGCCCAGGATCAAGGAGGTAGCGTAAAAGCGACCAGGTGTCTTTAAGGCCTAGATTACCGCTCATGCGGTCACAGACCTGCCCGCACTGCTGGCGAGCGAGGTCCCTTGTATAAGCTTGAATTTCTTTCACAAGGCGGGAAATTCGCCGTTTGAGGGTGCGATTATGCTTTTGGGACAGCCAGCGTTTCTGAAGGCTGGCGTGTGCCTCCCACATGTGGAGAAGGCGACTATCCGCAGCCGAAGTGTCCTCTGGTTCCGGGATAGTGGATGTCGCCGACTCCACATCCTGTGTGACAGAAGCCACCCAGGCCTCCAAGTCCACAATGGTGTCCGGTGCGTTTTGCCGGATGCGGCGAAATCGATCCCAATCGACCACGCAGGCCCGATTGCGTTTGGGTGGGGTGAGGGAAGAGATGGAGAGCTCAGTGCATAAAATGTAGTGATCACTGCCTAATGAGTGAGTGGTATTAGTCCAGCGGCTTTCTCGAACGCCTTTTGAGAGAGTCAAGTCTGGGCTTGTGTCGTGCTGAACGCTAGATTCGATTCGGATGGGATAGGAGGTGTCGTTGAGAATAGAAAGCCCTTCGTCCTGAACGAAGGACAAAATTGCCGTACCCTTACGGCAGTTTTTTCGGTAACCCCAGCTGGTATGGCTAGCATTGAAGTCGCCAACCACTAGTAGGGATCCTCCCGCGCTAACTGTGAGGGCTTTCTTGATTGCGCCAATGAGGGGGGCAGGAGGGCTCTTGGGCGGGCTATAGAGGTTGAGAACAAAAAGGGTGTGTGCTTTTCGTGTGCGGGGTAGGAGTTCCAGCAAGAGACCATCCACGTCATCCACCTCAAGAGGGTGTTCGACCGCGGTAAAGTTGCGGTGCACCAACGACGCTACCCTGGATTGAGGCTGGGTGGAGGGCTCGTAAGTAGTATAGTCGCGGAGCTTAACCGAAACAAGCGTCTCCTGCAGCGCTATCACTGCCGGTATCTCGCTAGGGGATAGGGTAGATAAGTGAAGTTGCAGATTATTCCGCTTTGTGCGGAAACCTCTGCAGTTCCACTGCCACACGCTAATTCGGTTGGGGTGTGCCGCCATGTTGGGTGCTATCAGTAATAGCTAAAGGGATGGGTAGTACAGTGCAACCTCTGGGGAGCAGCTCACAAACTTGGGTTTGGATTTGAGAAAACGAGGCCTCTTGAGCACTTTGACGCTTCTCGATAGCCTCTAGTCGTTTTGCGGCGTTCGTCATCCAGTTCTGGGTTTCGGCGCGGAAAGATTGTACCGAGCGTCCCAGGGACTGCATTGCCGTCATAAGGAGGGCAGTCTGGTCTGGTATTGATGGCTCGGAAGGAACTACCCCTGTGGCTATCTTGCGTTTTGCGGGAACGCCACGAGCAGGTGACGTAGCGCACGAAGAGGACGCGGAGGGGGAAGAGTTTGAAGGAGTTTTGGAAATGGTGGGAGGTGCTTGGGTTTGCAATACTGCAGGGGACTGCTCTCGCCTTAAAATGAGTTGCAGCTGTCGTTTAAGCTCGGCAATTTCTTCAGACTGTGTTTTTAACTGAGCTTTAAGTTCCGCGTTCTCTCGCTCGAGCGGGGAAGACTGCGGCCTCCAGCTCACCTGTTTCGTGGATTCCTGGACTGTTTGGCCCGGGAGTGGCGGGAAGGACCTCGAGCGGCTTCTGCTGTGGCCATGGCGGGATCCCGTCTTCGAGCGGCTGCGCGACTTCGAAGACGATCGAAACCGGCTTCTTGATGGTCTAGATGACTTGAGAGTTGTCTCAGGAGGTCGAGCGTCCGAAAGCGTTATCGGCGGTGTGGATTTTTTGGAGGGGTTTCCTGAGCGTTCGAAGCGCACTTTCCAGCGTTTGGTCCCCGTGAAGTGGGCTTCACCGCATAAGATGCACCTGGGCGTGCAGTCC
>JAJIZL010026344.1:0-14058 GCA_023969395.1 Amblyomma maculatum
GCAGCGGAGGTGGCTCAGCTGCAGAGTCAGTAGCAGGCCCGTGCATTTTCTTTTCTTTCTTCGTACAGCCACAACAACAACAACAGCACTGACATTGCACAGCACACGGACACCTCTCCATTTCGCTTGCATCGAAACGCGGCCGCTGAGGTCGGGTTCGAACCCCGGTACTCCGGATAGCAGCCTGGCGCCTAAACCAATTAGACATCGCGGCGGGTTGCTACATTTTTCTCAAAAGTATTTCTTGTCGCAACTTTTGCCCACTGGCAACAGTGGCCGTTTACATTCAGTTGCCAGTATACCTATAGCTCTGGCTACAACCCTCGGCAAGCAATATAACCGCTTGCCTGATCTGGTCTGGTCTGGTCTGTGGGGTTTAACGTCCCAAAGCAACTCAGGCTATGAGAGACGCCGTAGTGGAGGACTCCGGAAATTTCGACCACCTGGGGTTCTTTAACGTGCACTGACATCGCACAGCACACGGGCGCCTTGCTTTTCGCCTCCATCGAAAAGCTGCCGCCGAGGCCGGGATTCGATCCCGCGTCCTTGGGAACAGTAGTCGAGCGCCGTAACCACTGCAACGCAAATGTTCACAAAACGGTTTGTTGGTTTTGCTCGAATCCCCTTCTTGCTCTCAGCAAGAAAGAGAAGGGCAGAAGAATAGAAGCGTGTATTTTATTATTGCTGATGAAGGTGGCGGTGTTTTTTAGCGCGTTCCTTGGTCGGCTACCTTGGCGGAGCCGGTGTTTTGCTTCTTGTGCATCATGAACATCATGACTGCGGCGATGATGAACACGCTCATCAGGCAGGCAACCACGATACCCGCGATGGCCGCTGTGCTCAGGCCTGTGTCATACAGAAGGAAGAAGAGGAGGAAGCAGGAAAAAGATTGATATGTTAGTGCTAATCGTTTGTAGCCAGTGAAGAAACAACAACAATAACAACGACCACAATACCAACAGCAACAAAGCTTGCTTTGTCGGAAGTCGGATCACCTTAACTAGTCTTCGCCGCTTGTGTGACATTAATGACATAATCGAGAGCATGAACTCAGCTTTTATTGACAGCTGATCGGTTTGGTCTGGTTTGTGGGGTTTAATCCCAAAGCGACTCAGGCTATGAGAGACGCCGTAGTGGAGGACTCCGGAAATTTTGACCACCTGGGGTTCTTTAACGTGCACTGACATCGCACAGCACACGGGCGCCTTGCTTTTCGCCTCCATCGAAAAGCGGCCGCCGAGGCCGGGATTCGATCCCGCGTCCTTGAGAACAGTGGTCGAGCGCCGTAACTACTGCGCCACCCCGGCGTGGCTCTTGACAGCTGAAAGACGTCGTTAAGAAAAAAAAGTGAAGGGCATACCACCACCCGTTACTTGTGACTGGATGGAGTCCCAAATACTAAATATGGCCAGTGGAACAAAAATCTTATGCATTCTGCCTAGCATGAGAAAGTAGAACGAACAGTTGACATGGTCTACAGGTTTACTAGGAATCAAATGCCAGTTGGAATTTGTAAAAGTCTAACTTTACAGCAACCCACTGCTGCGAATAAAGATGCGCAAGTAGCTGTTGCAAACACATGCCCAGAAAATGTTCAGAGCGCCTCAATCTGCAGGGACTGCAGCGCAATCGAAGAGCGACATTCGAGCGAAACCCATTAAAGTCGACTAGTGGCAACAACTAATCCAGCCAGAAATAAGGACTTTGCAGTTTACATGCACATGTAAGCGTACATGCCTCATGCAGAAGCGAGGAGGAAATTGCAACCTAGATGCTATTTTGAATCGGAAGGCCACATTAACGTACAATTACACAGCTCCCAGGTCTCTATTCGCCCACTACCATCCTTTACACAATTAAGAAGGAGATTTCAGAGAAATTCTCAGTGTTCCACACTAAACCTACTTTACTGCTGCTATACCACTAAGCCGCGTCGTGATCTGCCCGTGACGTCATTGTTTATGAGCGTCCAGAAGTGTCGTACGTGGTGACATACACACCACAGAGAGACGGAGAAGTTGCAGAATTCGCGGGTACGATCTGTTTCATCAAAAAGATGGATCTTACCGTCCTCCACCTCGAAGACTGTGAAGGAGCCCGTGGAGGAGGCGAGACAGGTGACCTGGCGCTGCTTGATCCCCAGTTCCGTCATGTCCCGCTGGGTCCACTCCTCGTCCCGCTCGTGCCAGCGGAAACAACGCAGCACCATGCCGTGGACGCGAGACTCGTTGCCCGTCTGTCGCATCTGCAGGCTCACAGAGTCGCGGAGGGACACGCCCTTCACCGCCTCGCCTGTCAGAAAGAGAGGCCACGGGCCTCTTCAGCGAGCGGGCCCTAGAAGCGTCTATGGACAGTGGTAAGTTGACAGTTTCGCGGGTCACAGACGCGTCTATAAAGGGCTGCAAAATGTTCACAAAGACTGCAGCATAAGAACCAGCAAGCCAACCAGCGAATATTATATTACATCACTATGGCAGAATACGATACAGCAAAAAGAAAGAAGGCATGAGGGAGCGTTACGTCAGTCGGCTGACCTTTGCAAATTACGACTTCTTGAAGCAATAGCCTTTTGCCTTTCACTCATTCCAGGCACGCTAGAGTAGGCATTATATGACAGCCGATGACCGCTAAGTGGTCTGTGAAATGTGTCATGTGATTTAACACGGAAGTCTTCCTTCTTTAAGTATTCTACCCCAAGGTTCTGGACAGAGTGCCTCGGAGAGGCGGTGATCCAAGGTTCGAATGTAGGATCAGGATTAATTTTTCTTCAGATACGAAGCCACTACCAATGCTGTATAGGCTTCCTTTGTAGTATATGGCAGCTTTTAGAAGGAGTATGGCAATGAGTAATTACTCCCTTATTAAATAATTTTTTTCTTTTAAGCTGCGATCTGAAAGTTTCGCACTGTATGCATGCTCCATCTAAGTTAACTGACCTGTGTCTGGAGTCCGGAATGTGACAGAGACGACAGGTGTCATCCGGGTTCCAACGTCACTGCCGACGTATGGATTGGTTTGGTGCACCGTAACCACCAGCACTACACCTTGGCACATTCTGGAGCCGCACTTCCAGATCTGGAACCTGGCATAGGACGACAGACCACTGTTAGTCCTCTGCAGCAGTGTGCGGACAATGCTTCTATAAAATATTGCATGTAGAATATATGGTCGTCGCCTCTTTGCTTACTACGATTCCGGTTTCAGACATCTGAATGTGGATTAGGATAGTTTTAATAGGTGTAGTAAAATGAGAAAAAAGCTTGAATGTGCGTGGGATGGTTGAAAATTTTGCTGTGTCTTGATTGCTTAAGTGAAATAGCCTCAAGTTCAATTCGCGATGTGACTGCCATTGAACGCGAACCCCCCCCCCCCCCCCCCCCACCCCGACCGTGTTTGCAACTAAATATGCAGATCGAACCAAGCTCAGTGTTGTCCACTTTATTGTAATAAACGGAGAGTTCTAGAAAGAAAAATGAAGAAATAAACAGATTATACAAAAGGGCACGGCACGTAACCGTCACAAATTTTCTCTTCAGTTCTCGGATTTGATTACCGATTCTTTTTCCTTTCAGAGCTCTAATAGGACCACACCACCGCGTAATTTGACACTCATCCTTAGGCTAGTTGCCGCAGCGTTTTTGCAGCGGACATCACTAACTTGTACAAGACGACCTGGGAGAAAGAAACATGGCCATGGTCAGTTCTTTCTCTCTGTCCCTGATCATCTCGTATAAGTTAGCGTTATCCACAGTAAAAATTATCTTGTTTGTCAAGCCGCTGTATTCCTTGTCGGAGGGCCCAGCCTGCAGCAGCAGTTGACCACACAATTAAAGTTCATTCCCCCTCTCTACAGAGTTCCGTATTCGCAAAACACAGCAAACAATTTCCGTACGTGGTCCTTTTTCGGGTTAGCTCCTACACATAGTTGAGCTCACTTCTCCCAGAGGGCTTTGTCGAAGCTGATGGCCACGTCCGAAGAGCCTGGCCGGTCGAGGCTCGGGATGGTCACTTGGTCTTTGCTGAGGAACCGGTGGTGGATATGTGTCACCTGGTCGGCCACAAAGCGCACCTGTTGGCCCTTGGGCAGTCTCGACGAAGTCACCTAGAGAAAAGGCAAAATCAATGAAAGTCAGTCGCCATGTCCTACAGGCGTCCTTTGGCCAGACCAAATCTGTTTCGGCCGGAACTTTCCTCTCCGAAATGATTGTTAGACAACGCTCTAGTATATACATATACTAATATACGACATGCTGTTACATTAGGCTCCTCCTCGTCAGCCCAGTTATGCCCGATTTAGTTTACGATAAAGATTGGAATCACCACTGCGGCCGCTTATCACCATTCCACCCTCTTCTGCGCCAGCTGCAGTCCCTTTAGTATACGCGAATATATCTCTACTTACCGATCTGAATTTTTGCGACTTACGGCAACAACTTATTTCTCTCCCAATATATCTCTCAACCACCACCGATTATCTTGTCTTTACTTTGCATTACATATTATTGCCTATACTGATGGGTCGGCGCGATATTGCGTAGGGTGGCCGGGAGCTTGTGGCTCTCAGCGACACCTAGAGCCCAGCCCACCAGTTCCTTTTGTGCAGCCGGGTCCGAGCTGGACACCGCGATCTCCCATCGCTCTATGTCTGCTGGTTGCCAATTGCAGGGTGGCCACTCTCGCCCCGGCCGCTTCTTGCCTATCCATTTCAGCCCGCGGTAAGTAGGTGGTACAAAAGTTTCAGCTACCGCAATCAAATAATAGTCATTAAATTGAACTGCAGACTACACTTTTAGGTCAACTATTATTGGATAGCTTTTTTCTTGTATAATTCCACAGAAATAATTGTACGTCTTAATTGTCGTCACACCAACGCGATGGTGCAGTGGTTACGGCGCCTGACTGTTGTACCCAAGGATGCGGGATCGAATTCCGACCGCGGCGGCCAGTTTTCGATGGAGGCGAAAATCAAGGCACCTTTGTGCTGTGCGATATCATTGCACGTTTAAGAACCCAGGTTTTTAGAAAATTCCGGAGCCCTCCATTACTGCGTCTCTCATTACCCGAGTCCCGTTTCGGGACGTTAGACCCCATAAACTAATTATCATTATTAATTAACCGTGAATAAAAAATGAAATTTATGGTAGAGTATCAAGCAGCATATCGTTTGATGGCTTATACCGGGTACGATATTGCACGCACTAATGGCAGTTCTTTGTTAATGACCATAAAATAGCTCATTCTATATAACAATTCGACTTTAGGAAGGCAAGCCATGTATCGTTAAAAACGTCTCGCTGAGTAGAATCCAAAATCAAACTATAAAACATGTAAAAGCCTTGCAAAAACGAGCGAATGCTCGTCTTGCTTGTTAGAAAAACACTCAACCGATGCATAATAGTAGTACTTAATGCTTACGCATTCACAGCACTTATGGAGACTTAAGTGACATAGATAATTTCTTCGTTTTCTTTTGAAGCGAAAACCAGTTCTGGGTACTGATTTTTGTTCACATTTTCATATTACGTTTCGTGGCATTCAGTAGCGCACGCTCAAAAATATAACCTTCCATCGTGAGCCTCAATAATAGAAATATGGATGATGGTTACTTAGCCCGGTTTCACTCAAGATTTTAGCCTAACACGACGCTTTGTTGACTTGATTGCTAACTTACCCCTGTTTTGCTAGGCAAAAGACAACTGCTTCTCACTATGGACGACCATCAAATCAGACAGGTGATGTTCAAGTTGGTCACTCTACCGAAAAAAAGCTGTGAGATGGAGAAAACTCTTAGGCTTATACAGTGTCACAGAAATACAATATAAATATATTAATACGTCACACATTGTAATATATTTCGTGTGATATATTTATGACCATGAATGACATTTGCATAGAGCTGGATGAGAAACCTGAATCAGATTATTGCACCATATAATGTTTTCAGCATGGCACATGTATATGTCCCAGGATGCCATAAAAGTATTCACAGCAAGCTGTTCGTGTCTAGCCTAGACTCTTGGAGCCTAGATCATTTATTTACCAGTTGCGAAAATACTGTCCATTCATCTAATCATACCTGAAAATTGTGGATAATCGCACTTTATTCCACAGCAAAACTGGTTATGAATGCAATTTTGCTCATATCAGAAGGTTGAACCATCGCAATAAAAATATCCGCAGATCATCCCACAAGACTAGAATTCTGCTGTCCACAACGCCACTTATTGATCTTCTATGATCTTAACTACTCAGTGCGAACGCAGCACCTTCAACTGTAACATTTTGTTACGAATCTCAAGGTTAGACCAGTCCCTTTAATACGCTCATAACTATATCTTACAATATTGCACAATTGCTACACCATTAAAAATGAATGTCCCAAAAAAATTGGACTTGCCAGGCGGCAACATTTAAAGGCCTATTTTAAGGAGTCGCTCTTAAAAGAAACTGTTATATCGTGTCATGGGACATACCTCCTCGATTCTCCGTTGGGCGTTTTCCACGTTTCTTCGAACTTGGTCAGTGTCCGGGTAGCGAACGCTCACGTTTCGTACCCACATGTACACGGCCTCGAGCGTGTCGAAACCGACGGGAATCTGGGAAAGTAAACCCACTTGTCAGAAAAAAAGAGAGAAAAGGCATGGGCGATACCCTACTGAAAAACGAAAAGTTTACGTGGCAATAACCTCACACAATCAAATAAACTCTCATACGGTGCCCATCATTATCATAAAATATCTTCCATAATGTATGTTAATATAAAGAAACTATGAGATCTTATTGGATTATATGCGACTTGTATGCGATTTCTTACGTGAACTGAGTTAGACTGTGTGAGAAAATATGAGGTTATTGCCTCATACAATGTTTTCAGTAGGGTATAGATATTTATAACGAGGAATGATGCACGTAGGCTTGATGACCATGCTTTTGGTCCCCTACCACATACTAAGGGAAGAGTAATCGATAAGCGTGTTTGTGAAAATGGGAAGTGGCAATACAATAATTGATTAAGTTAAGCTTATATATAAAATATCCCTACTGAAAAAACTGTATGAGGCAATAACCTCACATTTTCTTACACAATCTCACTCATTTCACATAAAAAATTACATACAAGTCACATATAATTGCATAAGGTCTCGTAGTTTCTTGTACATTATCATAAATGATGTACAATATTTTATGATAATGATCTGCACCGTATGATAGTCTATGCGATTAGATGAGATTTTATGAGGTTATTGGCCGGTAAAACTTTTGGTTTTTCAGTAGCTCTGCCCAAAGCACCAAACGATAACTACGTAAAAATCAAGAGCTAAAGGGGACGGAATATAGAGTGAGGTCTAAGGAACACTAGTACAAGCAATTGCCTCTACTCTCTTTCTCAATGAAAAACAGCTAGCTGTGTCACACAAGAAGTCAAGGACATGATATACGCCTGATTATCATGGTGCAGATTTAAAGCCAAAGGGTTTTCATACAGCTATAGCTGTGATAGCGTGATAGAAGGAAGCGTGTCGATGCTTGCCTTTTTCTTGAGGGCCACCTCCGAGATGACCGAGGTGGCCTCCAGGGCTCCCGAAACGAGGTCCACGTTTCCGCGGGCCATCATGACCCTGCAGGCCTGGTACAGGGCATGTACGTCGCCCGCCTCAAGTCGTTTAGCGTTTGTGCTCTGGAAGGTGGCGCCGAGAAGCTGGTCCAGAACGCGGCTCGGCGCCTCGACTGAGTCCTCGGACAGCGCCGACACCAGGCTCACCACGCTGGAGATCTTGTCGCCTGGTCCGTGAGAATTAGAACAGCGAAAATGCAAGGTAACATGAAATATGCGGGCGAGATGTTCTAGAAAAAATTTTCTCCTGTGGCGATGGTTTCAGTTTGCGCTAATCTGGGCTAGCGCTGCAGCAACCGGTACCAAGCGGTTGATCACTCTTAACTCGTTACAGAGAACGAGAGAGGTATATGTGCAAAGAAATTCATTATTTGTTTACACAATTGCTTAACTTGTGAGCGAACTTATCTAGATACTATACAGCACTAATGCGCCAGTATTAGATGCCCCGTGAAGGAAAAACTGTCCGGCGTGGGGATTTTTCTAAAGCCTCCACCTGGCGAGGTTCGAAGGTGGCTATGTGGATGGAGGAAAATTTTCTCCATTTTTTGTAGCGAGAGCTACATTGGCCACAGTCTCGCCATTTCGCCGTGCCTGTCTGAAGAAAGAAGAAGAAGAAGAAGAAAAAGAAGAAGTCGTGGGAGGCGGTAGCTGGCAGCTGATATGGCCGAGCACTAACTGGACGTAGAGCTTCTTGACATTACTTTTGGCAGGAGCTGCCAACTCAGGCCTTTCATATGGGAGGATGATATCACAATCAGCCTGCCAAAATCCTCGCATTCACGTTACCCTTAGGCTACGCAAGCACGTTCATACGGCTCGGTTAAAACGGGGTTTTATATGTTGGCTCGTAGCTAACGCTATCGCGTCATGGCGAAGGCGTTAGTGAAAACAGAGAGAAAGAGGTACCGTAGTGGAAGGCTTCGGACCACCGCGCGATAGAGGCTTTCGCTTCATCGCACTTTAGTGGTCAAAAGTGTCCCCTATGGCACAAATAAAGCTGAAACCATAGAGTAAACTACTATGTGCAAAAGTCACATCTTTACTTTCAGGCCGAACCTAAGCGTAGCCATGCAAATTGCTCTCGCGTAACTCCAGGTTTAACCACAAGCTAAACCATGTCAGTGCACGTTAATGAACCCCAGGTGGTCGAAATTTCCGGAGTCCTCCACTACGGCGTCTCTCATAGCCTGAGTTGCTTTGGGACGTTAAACCCCACAAACCAACCAACCAACAACTATTTTTTTTTTCAGAAAGACGAGGGTTTTTGCCACGGGGAGAGCACGGGGAGTAGCTACGTGGAATGAGGAGATTATGACGAGGGTGGATGAATAAGGAGCTAGAGAGTAGAGAGTAAGGAGGAACCTGAGCTGATAAGGGGTGTGGAGATATCAGAGCAGCGCTCATTGTTGCTTATGTGCTTGTGCACCCAGTTTTGTTGCGGCAGTTTTCGCCGAGGGGAATTCAGTTTTGTTTCCAGCGTCATCCCATGTACTATCACTTGTCAACGCGCCTTTTCCCGCAATTTTTTTCATAACCATGCACAAAATGGTCCAACAAGCTATGTTTCTTCAACGCGGATGCCCGTCTTAAATTGAAATGGTTGCGTGAGGGAGTTCAAACGGTTAAAACACCCATTATACTCTTCTCGAGGGGAGTGCAGGAAACATGTTAGTGTAAATGAGTGCACAGAAGATAAAAGGTTCAATAAGCTGGTTTTCAACAAATGTGTGTGACGTATCGTGTAATGCAAAAAGGAATGAAAGCTGATGCTAGGTATTTCCGTCGGTTCGGTAGAATGATTGCCTGCTAACTCAGTCGGAAACAACTACAGAAAATTTTCTGATGTTACGACAAAATTTCTGTGCGGTTTTTGATGGGAAACCTGTTGTGACAACAGAACATCCTGTAGTAACCTCAGAAATTTCTGTAATGACAACAGAAAGGTGCTACAGAAAACAGAAATATACTACAGATAAACTACAGAACTACAGAAAAGTACTACAGAACTACAGAAAAATTTGATGGTTACAATAAAACTGCGGGATATTTTGTCGTATTTTTGGGAATGTTTTTTTTAAAGGCTTGCCTGCTAATGTTTTTTTTTTTTAAATGCTTGTGGAAACTTCTATCGTTCGTTTCTGGCGCTCTTCGACCAAGGCTATGCTTTTCTGCACAGAAAAAAGAAAAGAAAACGTGCATAAAAACACGTCTCCTTATTTATGCTTCATTACTTTATTTCGTTTCATTACTTTATTTTCTTTGGCTTCGTCTTCAGAGCCTATTCCGATGTCCTGACCGGGGAAATTTTGCGGACATCATAACTTATTGCGACGTCTCGCTGGCACATCTTGCGGAATCTCGCGGACACATCTCGCAGACACTAGATATTCACTAAGAGCCTAGAAAGGCTTTGCCTTAATATATTTTTTTTCTTCACGGTGCTCAGATAAGCGGACGCCTGGTCTGTAAATAAGCAGACTGTCTTCCCTCACACAAGCGACAAAAAAGCTCGCGGAGGCATTCAGGTAGTCATGCCCTCGGAAAGAACTGAACGTCAGATGCGAAAACCTCTATTCTGGCCGGCGTATAAAAGCCGGATGTGAAACGACAAGCCGTACCTTGGCGATACAGCATGGCGGATCTCTTGAAGGCCATCGTGATGCTCTCGCTCAAGTTTCCAGGAGGCACTGTCTCTAGGGAACTGTTGCAGAACATGCCGCACTGCTGCGACGCGTCGCACACCTGAAACAGAATAACGAATACATCTATAATAATATTTCCAGTGCCCCAGCAAAACAGTGATCGACTGCCTCATTTCATGGCTACAAGCTGCTGGACCTGATCGAATTTTTGGTGCGATGTTACTCTACCAAATCGGACGCCAGTATATTAGTAAGGAAATGAGGAAGCATCGGTAATGAGTACTGAACCTCAGAAAACGACATTTTTGTTCAAATATTTATGAGAGAGCGTGTGCAAAATTGAACGAACAGTTTCCGTATTCGTTCCCCGTCAGTTTAATCCTATACGAATAAGTATATTTGTAGGACCCCCAAATGCCCCACGCGCAAAATGGCGGTTCATTTTGAATCGACGACCGAGCGAGGTAAGCTGATAAAGATTGAACTCGTGACACTGAAGCATGATGAAGATACCTGCCAATTTCAGCACAACGCTCGCGTCAGCGGCTTTCTACGAAAAAAAAAAAACGCAGGAAGATTGTGCACCTAGGCAAAGTGAAGGAAGGATAAGAACATCACAGGCTGTTGTACTGGCCCTTTTTCGCTTGCTTTGCAAAGTTTGTGCGACAAAAAGCAAAAAACAAAATCCGACAACACTACAATAAATGTTTCTGAAATACTTTTATGTGATTTGGTCAGTTATTTAACCACTGGTACAATGTTGTTATTCCGTAGTATTTTGGCATGCGTAGAGTATTCATGCGTATTCATGCGTAGAGTATATTTTCATCTTGTTCATCTTCACACGTCTCTTTTTTGGCCATCCTACTTGCTTGAATGAAGCTGCCGCTGCAATGTAAGCACTTGGGAGCAGGTCTGTATTCCTCCGCGACTGTGTAGTGGCACTTATAGCAGGATGTGGATCCTTTCCAATTGGGCCCACTCGACGCGTATGCAAATTCAATGGATAGCAGTTTCATCGACTGCGACTGCATGTTCCATCCTGCTTGTTTCGCCTTTTTCCGTCTGTGTCCACCAAAGCTTATTTTTAGATTTCATTTTAAGGCTAAAGCCTCTATAGGCTCATGGCAGCGGACAGAAAGTGTCCGTCCGCAGAGGGTGCCTCATCGTCGCTGTCGAAAAATACGTGATTTATAGCTAAAATAACGGTTCTATGAGGTAGAGGATGAAAAATATTCCAATGTGCAAAATATTGTTGATGTGGAGTAATTAATAATCTAGGGCAAACATTCAATTAGACGTTGAAATAGCCATGGATGTCCATATAGTGTGCAGACGTCAAAACAGTCACGGACGTCGAAATTGTGCAAAATGCATCGAAATTGTGCAAAAATGTTGAAAAGCTGTAATTTCAGGCCTCGTCAAAAGTATAAAGAGTAAAAAAAAAGCGAAAAAAGGAAGCAAATTAATTAAAAAGCGGCAAATGAGTGAAAAGAGTAGCCGGAAAGGCTTCTGCCTTACCGCACTTAAGAGAGATCTAAGTGCCTCCAGTGAACTTTTCACACCGTGGTCAAGCGAACTTCTGGCGTCATCGTCATTACGGTCAATTAGCATCTGGTCACGTGACATTGTGACGTCATCGCCATTTGGAGCAATCAGGCTCGTTCGTGACTAATCCAGTACGGCAAAATCGCATGATGTTAATTCACATTAATATTGTACGATCTGCTGTTGTGCTGTTGCAGAGAGTGGTTTTTCTTGCAGACATCCTCGAAAGAACACGCGAACTTGTTCTTTCCCGGAGGTAGCTTTAGTGAAAGGAGTTAAAGGAAAGTAAGAACGACCCACCTTTGCGCAGACGGAGCTGAAGTTTGTCGACGGCACGATGAACTCGAGGAAGGGAGAACGCTGCACGGACGTTAGCGGGACCGTGGCATCTTCCCTGTCTTTCATCCAGAGCTGGTAGGTCATCGGGTGAGCGCTGGCCGGTACTGCGCATGCTCCAACCACAGCCGTCGTCTGCAATAGCGGATATACCTATTCGAATATAGGATATACCTATTCGGATATACCGAATAGGTATATAGGATATCTATTCGAATAGGATATACCTATTCGGCTGCGCTTTATCACTTCGAGTCAAATAAGCAGTTAACAGCTTAAAAGAATATGCAGACGTCAAGAAAGCTGGCTCGTTAACGTTTCGATGGAACACATTGAGGATAAGGTTTGTGCACGTGCATACAAAATTTCATACAAAATTGTCAAAATAGGGGAAAATAATTTTAAAACATTAGAGGATATCAAGCCAAAACCACATGTATTACTGGAAGCACGCTGTATTCGCAAATGTCCTAGAAGTATAAACAATCGAGAAAATAAAAGACATTAATTAGTCCTGGTCCCAAAATCTTCCTCTAAGAAAGTTGCTGGGCGCGTGCTACCAAGCTCAATGTTTACGAATTCATAATGCTCTAGCTTTAGAATGCCCAATATCTCAAATAAAAACTGCATTTGGCGGCGTCGTTCGACGCCTCGGTAGACAGGATTGTGGAGGCTGAAATCCCCTCCCCACGCTTACTGGAAAGGAGAGACAGGAGCAGGGGAAGGAAAGTGGGACAGGGAAGATAGACAGAAAGGATGAGAGGAAAACCGCGTGAGTTACGGCGTCGTAAGACTGCCGGAGCTACACAAGCATAAAGCAACAAAGGCCTCTAAAATGATTTCTTGAATGGCCCACAACTGAAAACACTGGGCTTTGATTAAGAATGACAATGTATATTTCTAAGAAGAGGCTATAACTATCCTGCGGCAGACTGAGTCGTTTTACTTATCATAGTTGTCGACATTCTAAGTTACCATTAGTAACATAGGAGGGACAGAATCCCGACGGAAAGCTACATGGTAGTTTAAATAGACGGAGATGCCGGTGAGCAACAAGCATTTTTTTCCCTTTGAATTTCACCAGTCTTTAGGGCTCACCACGTTGAGCTGCTCCACTGGTTCTTCAGCCTCGAACTGTAGCCTGCACAGCGAAGGTCCAGGCTTGGCACTCAGCGACACGTTGATACCACCGCAGCGGGACTTTTCGCACACTTCCAGTTGGGCCGTGTACGAGCCGTGGGGAACCAGGCTTCCTTGGAGAAGCGGAAGGACCATGTTTTCGAACCCGGAACAGCATTACTCTGTTCCTGTTGCCTTTCTTTTGTGTTATCTCACCGCTACCCTAGTGAAAAAAGCCGCATGAGTCACAATAACCTCATGCAAATTTCTCATACTAAACTCACACAAATGTCATACAATATCATACATATCTCATACGCTAAATTAGATTTGTATGATAGTATATGAGATTTGTACGAGTTCAGTATGAGTTTAGCGTGAGAATTTGTATGATGTTATTGTGACTCATAAATGTTTTTTCACTAGGGTAACGCTGTATTCCGAGTCGTAACCTGGTGGCTCTTAAGCAAGCTTTTACCGCATCAATTTTTTCTAAAGTGTAACCATCTTGTTCGCACTTTTTCACAAGGTTTATAACCTGACAAGAAAAAAAAAACGTAATCAGCGTTGACGCATTATTGTCTTGTGAAACGAAGTGTGCCGTAGGTTGAGCAAAAAGCGAATTAAAAAAAAACAGGCTAGTTCCTTTCCGCCAAAATGACTTTACCGGCTTCGGACAGAGCTATGGTTTTCTTCTGTCACTGGTCGTTCAAGTCGTACAAGCATCCCAAACGTTGTCTAGCACCAGAAGGGCCGATAGTGCTAGTCACAACAGGACAAGAGCAGCGACAATGC
>JAJIZL010026347.1:0-61861 GCA_023969395.1 Amblyomma maculatum
CACGAAAGGAAGATGCAGCATTTTATTTTTATTTTGCTTGTTTCTTTTACTGTTTGTATTCTAATTTCTACCGCAAACAAAACCAGGTAGCGCCGAGCAACAAGGATATATCCGAACTCATTCTCGGGCAAGAAAGCTATTGGACGTGGCGTTTGGAGGCTTTTACCTGCCGCCCGTCTTGCTCTTCCTACACTGCTTCTGGCTGGCTCATGGGCAGGCCAGTGGTATGAACAATGGTACACCGTCAGGTGCCTGCATTAATCATGCTCCGACGACAGTTGAAGAGCTTATTCCCGTTGACCTCTGGGTTCTCATGCGGATGTCGTTGGCAGCTTGTTGGCGGCTTGTCCCTAGAAGTAGGGTCCCTCTCTACTAGAAGTATTCCCCGACCAGCATTTTCAGTGGCATGCAAGCGCGTGCGATGAAATTGATGGAAGTTCGGATTGTGCCTGACTGTTAAGTATGTTAATCATGTTAACTATGTCGACTGATAGCTGGCCTAAGTCAAGTGAAAAAATTTTTCATGAAATATGCTGATGAACGTTCTTTTATCAGCGAGAGCGACGAGGCCACGGTGGCTATGAGGCGGCGCGCGGCGCGGCTAGTGACATCTAGGCGCGGCGAAAGCAATCACGCATGGTACCCATTCTAGCCCATTTTAGTATAGTGTAATTTTAGTGCACACTAGACACATGGCCCATGGATACATGATCCGATAGCGCGGGTCCCTAGTCCATAGCAATGCGGAAAGGCGACACCATTCACCATCGTTCGCAAAAAGCGCGAAAATTACACGGCAATGCACAATCACAATGCAACACTTCAAAACAACGAAAGCGCGCGAAATGAACACGTACGCTAGAGTGCACTGTCAACTTTCACAAACAAAAACTTTACTTTGACCCACAGAAGTCTCTACAGTAATTTGCACTAACCATGCATGTTTCCACCTGCGGAATAAAGATCATGGACCTTCATTTAGGCGAGCAGCGCCTTCACTTCAGCATGAAAACTGCAGATTTAAGAGAGAGAGAGAGAGAGAGAGAGTAAACTTTAATTGCTGAACGGAATAGTGTGGGTGGTTTCCTCAGTCCAGGATACCATTGGCCTGGGCTGTCTCCCGAGCCCTGGTGAGCAGGCTGCGCTGCTCAGAGAGACCCGTGTGGGCCAGCTCTGCCTCCCACTCCGCTTGGCTGAGCACTGTTTAAATGCCTTTAGTATCTTAAATTTGTTAGCACAGACATACTAAAGTGTGTTGAATTCCGGGCATGCATGCAGCTATATATCCAAAAAGATTTGTTCATTATTCTGGGCACTATAACTACGGCAGTAATACAATAAATATGAGGACTGAGCTTGCTGTAAATGAGGGTCAACAGAACTCATCTTAAAAATCTCAAATTCTAACTTCAGTAACTTAAACACATCTTCCGTTAACAGATGTCGTTACAAGATACACAGCGGACATATGTATGTTTAGCAAGCTGCATCCTCTAATTAAGTAGTCTGCTGTCGTAGTTGACTCCATTGTCCTTTCTCCCCAAGCAATAAGACCCATTTCCAGTTGGATGCCTGAACTAGTAATCATGTCCAGCTGGAATGCTTTTTGCTTCTAGCTGGAAAATTCACCTTTGCAGTCAGGTCTAGTTGGACAATGTCCTGCTGAATTAACCTGGAAAACGGCGCTTCGGAAGAAAGTTCTGCTGGAAAAGTGCTTTTCCAGCTGAAATGTGTACCCTTAATTGAGAAACGTATACTGAGTGCTCATTTTCATTTGGGTTTTAGTCTCCAGCATGGGTCAAAGTGGGAGGCACAACTTGACTGATGGGAAAATTATCCACAATTCGGGGACCCTTGGACACTTTTTGCAGGTATAATGGTTTCTTTGCCTCCAGTGCTTCCCTCATTAAGTTCTGACGGGTTTCAGAGCAGCACAGATACATACAACTTATACAATCATTAATCACTGCATGTGTTGTCTCTTTTCTCTCCTTTTTCATAGGACACTCATAAGATGTGCTGTCCTCTACTTTCAGACAAGAAAAAGCAGCCAATGGTTGCCTATTATTTTTCTTTTGTGCAAATAAACTGGCACACAGTGATGAAAAAGGTTGCAATAGAAATGCAGCTGAACAAAACTGCTCATAGTCTTTTTAAGCACAGCCCAGAAAACGTGAGAGAAGGGCAGTTGGTTCACCATTTGTTGTAATTCTCATTGTGATTCATTACGTAGCTCTCTTGTGGGTGCTGCAAACTATGTAAAGGGTGGCAATGCTTTTTAGTGTGAAAGCACATGGCCAAACACAATCACCCAATCCTGACTTTGAAGGCATCCAAGGTAAAAACTTAGCATAGCAACAGTCAGCCTATACCCCCTGCCCCATATGGTGGACATGTCCAGCATGATGGCAATGACCTTCGACCTCTAGTTTGGTCTGGTTTGGTTTGGTTTGTGAGGTTTAACGTCCCAAAGCGACTCAGGCTATGAGAGACGCCGTAGTGGAGGACTCCAGAAATTTCGACCACCTGCGGTTCTTTAACGTGCGCTGACATCGCACAGCACACGGGCGCCTTGCTTTTTGCCTTTGACCTTCATGCTTCAGCATGAATTTATCAGTTCAACTAGGGTTAGGCCAGGAGAGAGAGAGGGAGAGAGAGAAATAATATTTATTTGCACCCGTCAAATGGTTGGTGAGGATCCGAGGTGCAGCTTGATCCCGGGATCTTCTGGATCCCAGCAGCGGCCAGGGTTAGGCGGATGACTTCGCATTGTCCAATTTTTTTATAGGTGCTAAAGCATTCTTCAGAAAGTACTGAAGAAGGAATGTGACTATGTATTAACACAGAGTGGTCAAAAAACATTGCTCAAAAAAGTTGGCACAAGTGTGTGCAGGCTCTAGCGCATCTAAGCCAAGCTCAACTGTGCACAGATGCATCTGCTTCCAGGCACTTTGTACAGCACACGACTAGGCATGAGAACAATATAAAACAGTTATTTAAAATCTAGCATAACCTCCACCTCCAAAAGAAATGAGTTCCTATAATAATGCATGCAAGTGAAATCAACTCACACCAAACAAGATCGAGGAGAAAGCTACATACACAATAAAGATGTTCCTGAATTAAATTGACAGTTTTTGACAGTGCCAGTACTTGGCTATGGTTCTTTTAATAAGAAAGTTATAGCTGACATACACTTGAAATTTAATGCTGAGGGAAACATTGATTTCATTAAATGCTCCAATGGAAGCACAAAAGGTGCTATAAAATCAGGGACATTCACACTCCACCTTTGTGACAGCATTAATGGCTCCTGTCTGCCAGCTCTTCATGCAACCTTCATTTGTGTAGATGTACTTTGCTACTTTCATAATCACTGATCCCTTAACTTGTGTCTCTATTATCTCATGCATACTCATTATCACATGGTCATAAGCTACCACATTATGTGTAGGACCACCCAACATATACAGTTGAAACTCGATATAACGAAGTTGAGGGGAGCTGTGAATTATTTCGTTAAAACGGGAACTTCGCTAAATCGAGTGAGCAATTTCTCAGTCCTCTAATTTGGTACATTCGGTTATAAGGTGCTGCGGCACCCAAAAGGCAGCTGCAGCATCACATTTGCGAAGCCTTAATGTCCCCAAAATGAAATGCGGTCAGCAGAAATTACCGGCGCCGTTAGCGCACAAGGAACAAAAATTGTTACTCGTCAAGAAGAGCCCGAGAGGACTACAAATTTATTTTCCAGCAATCAAGACAGTGACCGTTGCCTGTGCAAGCTTCTCGTAGGTCTGAAGTGCTGCGTATAGCACTGTAGGCCTAACAAGCTTAGCTTGAGAAGCATACACTCAAAGGCACGGGAAAATATCCGCAGAAGCACAGTTGCGAACGAACCACCACATGAAGCACGCCACAAAAAAAAAAAGAAAAAAAAGCACCGAACAGCAACACCGCCCCTTGGAATGCGACACGGGACTTTTTTTACCACTTGTCGGCATCTGGTGAATTCAACTGAATACTACAACTCTTGTTTTGCGCCGCGCAGTTTGGATAAAGCGAGACGAAGGTGTCGTGGGCTCGAAATCTGTAAATTTTGGGGGTACTCTCTACAAAATAGACCAAAAATAGCCCCTTTCCACCTTCATTTTTCGAAAAAAGGGTTCGCTAAATTGGGACAGATCACGGAATCGGTTTCGTTATTTCGGGTTAGTCAAAGCATTGAACCCTATGGGTGTCTGAGGGGGAATTAGGATACCTTCGTTAAATCGAGTTTTGACTGTATATAAAGCCTCAATTTAACCAAGCCATACGAATGTGCCCGGGTGACCTAGTGGTAGATTGTCTATCTTGGGATCAAAGACTGCAGACGCGAGCCATTAATACTGTCACAAAGGTGAAGCGTGAATGTCCCCGATTTTATAACACCTTTTGTGTTTCCATTGGAGGATTTAATGAGACCAATGTTTCCCTCAGCAGGAAATATCAAGTGTATGTCTACATCTATAATCTTCTTGTTAAAGGAACCATAACCAAGTACAGGCACTTTCAAGAACCGTCAATTCCCATCTGCCAGTTCCTGCCATCCTGCCAACCCAGCCATGTCAGATGGTCTTGCGATGTCAGACAACCCACCAAACAATCCATGACTGACCATGTAACTTGTAGCTACCACCTACCAGAGGTATACCCGTGATTTTTCGTTCACAATGCCGACGCCAGATTTTCTGCAGAAGGGGGCCCTTCACACTGTCGTGTCAAAATTTGTCAACTACAACCAACAAATAATTTAAAGTTAGTGGTTTGCCAGCATTCATTTTGCAGAAAACGTGCAAACTTTACCTTAGTAGACAGAATTGAACAGTGAAAACTAACAACAGAATTCACAAAAATAATGTCAAAAAAGCAAGCATAGAAAGTCTGAGTGGACCGATACATACTGCATTTCCGATGCTATGCGTAAGAGAGACTGATTCTTGCCAGTGCAAATCTAGTTATTACGACTCTCACAGATACTTTCATAAACATGAGAATTAATGGCCAGTTGACCACTATGATAGGAAAGGAAGTCCTAAGCAAGCAATGCAAACATACAGGGCTTTTTTAAGAAACAACAGCTTATGCGAGTTCATATGAAAACATATTCTGAGTGAGCTTATATATATATATGAAGGCATATATTGTGTTAGCTCATGTCAATTGAAGACACATTTATTCAGTTATATTAAAATGCCACTACCCCATTCAGAACAGACGACTGCCATTCTGGTGCCAATATTGCTTCAATAAATGCTGAATTACATCCTAAAGCTAAAAAAAAGGCATGCTCCCAAATATGATCTATGAATAAAACATGCAATGCACTATTACTCCCGTTAAAGGGCCACTGTCCAGGGTATGACTTTTTAAGCAAAGGAGTCCAATTTTTCGATCATGTACCGGAGATAGTCTGTGCAAAATGCTACAGCGATGCGCGTGCCGCAAAGTAGCAAAAGTACAAATCAAAGCTCTTTCATCCTCCCTTCAGGAAATCAGCTTCCCCGTTCTCTACGAGCCGCTAGGCTGAGGTCAGAGTAGCGATGACATCCAATTGGTCCGTCTCGCTGACTGACGGGTGAAGGATGGGCGTACACGAATAATTACGTGTGCCGCTTGCTGTGCGCTTTTCCCTTGCCACGACCGGACTGAATACAATGAATGGCGCAGTGCGCACTCCCTCGCCCATTTCGTTTTCGCGCACGCAGAGGGCCACGCCCCACATCTCACCAAACGCGGAGGAGGAAGGGGAATTTGGCTTGCGGAGGCTCGACGACGGGGCAGGAGAGTGGAAAATCTTTGCAAGGGAACGGAAGGAGAGAAACACGACAGAATCGGGTGATTGCGGTGGCTGTAACTAGGTTATTAGTTACTCTTTTCAAAAACATTTTTTCGGCCTTGAGTTCTGGGGGCGAAGCCTCACAGTCACGGGAGAAAAAAATATTATCGACCGGAGGGTGGACAGTGGCCCTTTAAATACATACAGGAGAGTTACTACAAAGAAAATGCTGCGTGTCTAAATGACTACAAAATTATTTAAACCAGATAACAACACTAGAAAAATCCCACGCATTTTATACCTTCTCTCAAAGCAAAGAACAACCACAAAAAAAAAGGAACACCCCAAATACACCTGAGCCACACAGGCACAGGTGGCAGCCCATTTTAAACGGTGTCCAGAGTATGGAACATATGGCCCCATCTGTATCAAACTAACCCCCGACCAGTAGGTGAATGTGAGGGCTGCCATGCGCTACCCACATTTCAACAATAATTACTGCACAGCTTGGATCGAGCAAGTTCCTCATGCGGATATTGCTGTAACATACACCTAACTGAATATTACTGCATAAACTCTCACCTAAAAAAATTATTAATGGATGATGCATTAAATTAAAAAAATGCTTTAAATAATTGCTCATCATTCTGAGAGCACATCTATACTAATTGATATGCTCTTAAATTAAGCAGCTATGATTGTAAATAAAATACGTCTGGAAGCTTTGCAAAAGGAAGCCAACAAAAACAAACCAAAAGCAGAACCTTCAGATAAATTCTCAGGTTAAACTCTGAAGAACTGTGAGGAAAGGAGAAAATGTGACCTCCAAGTCAATTTTAACTGCAAGGCAAATTTGGGAGTTACGCTAGCTGTACAGGTCTGATGCTACCAAAAAATGCCAAAATAAAATCCTGAAAGATTTTAATAAAGAAATACACAAACATTTAATTGTAAAACTAAATTGTTGTTCTTATAAACAATTTCATACTATTATTTAAATCGTCATATATCAATACACCTTAGTATTTTAATGACGTAGCATATAAAGAACAAGACATCAACAGGAGCAGTAAGACGAGCTCACTTGATCCAGTTGCAACATTCTTCAGCCAAAGTCAGCCATGAATCATACTCCTACATAAACGTGGCTGCAGCTGAAAACACAAAACCGTGATCATACCTGTGAAAAAAAAAAAAAAAAAAAGAATAACTATAACACGTCCTGAATCCAATGTGTTTTTAAAGAGAGCCTTTCATGCAAATAGTGATTATAACAGAAAAATTTATTTTCTCTGCTTGTGCAGACAAGGGAGCTTGGAAAGAACTTGCCCTGAACCATAAGCCAACCTTTCCCTTTTCTTCACATACATACGCAACAGATGCGAGTCAGCTCAATGCAATTGTAGCCGTGTAGACTTATAACCACTGTTTAGGAATGTAGAAATCTTCGATGTGACTAATTTTGCTCAAGCAGCTACAAATATTGCAGTATACTTATACTACCTTTCATACATCAGGTGCAACGCAGCGAAAGCTACGCAAGTAGTCCGCAAGAAAAAAAACAGGAGGCGTATCACTACGCGCTCATTCTGTAGGCGAGTGGTTCCTGCCGAAACGGGCTCTATTCTGAGCATACACGTTTGCAATAACATGCTTCGCATGCTTAGACATCTTCACAGAGCAGATCTTATAGATAAAATGCGCACCAAAAAACCATTTTTTCAAAAAGAGATGCGCAGCGCGGAGGGCACAGCCAGCGCCATCTGGTGGCACAGCTGGCAAGGTTGCGGGGCAGCAAGACGCGGCACGAACAAAAACGACATAAAAAAACATACAAATTAGACGAATATGACCTTTTCTCCCTAAAAAAGGTGCTTTTTATGAAGTTGATGGCAAATGTAAAATTTATTAAGCTTGCAGACAAAGCAACTATTATTTTCTCTCGTCAAGAGCAGGCACTATTTTTTATCGCGGATGCGGAGAGCGCAAACAAGAGCTGTAGCTTTGGTAGTGTTGCACTTGATGTATGAAACGGAGTTTATATTTGTTTGGTAGACGAGTCAAATCATAAAATACCAAAAAATATGGCTTACCCATTTTGATAGTACGAAATCATTTTCAGAGTATTTTTAGGGGCTACACACATATTTACTGTCCGAAACTTAATTATTCGCCCTCTACATTCTTAAGATTTTTCTCTCTCTCTCTTAGCACTTTAAGCAAGGAATGTCCATGGTACAAACCAAATAAGGTACATGCCTTAATTCAATTCCTGGATATGCTCAAATGAAAAACAAAGAGACCTGCGATCATTTTTGTTCATTATTTTTATTTTTATGGTTCCAGAACATAATGTCAACCATCGGCTTTGGACAATGAAACCATTCACTCAAATATGCATTGTAGAAGTGACAAATGTTTCACTTAAATATAGAAGCCGCACTTAGTGAAAAACTTTGATTGTTGTTGTCATGACCGTAGAGTTCTTGCTCAAAAAAAGAAGTTTTTTTTTTTTATGATCAGTTCATTTAATATCACATTTTGCACTGGAATCAATCTAGACTGGGATTGCCAACAAGGTAAACATCAGGATGAAAAAAACTAGTGCAGAAGCCCTGACACCGACAGCATTTCATATATACACACAGCACTAGAAAGGTGAAGGCCACGAACGATTGTTCTTGATATTTTACTACTTCTCTGCAAATGAGATAAAAAGAAAGCTAGGGACTCTGACCAGCTCTTAAAATGAAAACAGCCTCCATAAGTAAAAAAAGGTGGAATCGATCGCAGCACGTTCATGTTAGTGATCCGTGCTTTGCAGTTAGGTTGGTAGTAGAGTGCTGTAAACCTGAATGTAAATCTCAGCCCACGCATGACCAGAGTTCATATTGGTGAATGCCAGCCATGGTAAAATTACCAAACAAAGCTTCTGATATATATTTTGTTAACTAACGCTAACCATGACCTAGAGTATTCAACTAAAAAATGAGCATCAAAAAACATTTAAAATTCTACCAAAGGGCAACAAACATTTTACAAGATGACCCAGCATGAACCAACCATCGAGACCTTCATAAGACAGAGCATAATGGGATTAGAAAAACGTCCGCCAACTGCTACATTGCTCATAATAAAGATTAGCGGTCTAATCCATACTAGGCCTAGATAATTTCACTGCAGGAATGCATGAGCGTTTGATCCATGCTCGTTTGTCATAAACAAAGTACAGTTCTTGAGAAAACTTACTTTTAATCAAGCGTGTGCCTTTTACTGTTGCCTAGAACAGTAAGTAACAGCATGTAGTAACTAAAGTAAGACACGTAGTTCATGCTGGCTACACTGACGTGTCGTACTAAGACGTAATCAATGCAAGATGCACTTCTGGTGGTGGCATGAAGTGGGCTGTTAGCAACTGTGACCCCCAAGTAGTTTGTACATAAGCATTGGCAAAAACCATGATTTCTTAACGTCGATGTTAAAGCCGCCGCAGACGATGAGAGGAGCGTCTGGTACACGCAGAATGCATGTGCTCCTCACAATCGCATAGTTCATAAAAGCCGTGGTCATGAAACCTTTACGTCCTTTTGAACGGTGTTTGGCGAAATGTATATACACGCTGACACCACGTCTTGTCCACTGAAGTCACATTTGATGGCAAACATGTCTCCGCACATGAGCTTTGGCCTTTCAGGAACTGCACTGTCACAAGTACACAACACGTTTTCTGTGCGCCTTTCATATATGGCGACTCCACTAGCTCTAATGTTATGCATTTCAAGAAGTCAGCACAGACGAGTCTGTCAAATGCAACCGGCTCATCACTGTTATTTGAATCCCTGCGCGTTTGAATCATGGTGGCAACACCAGATGGCCCCACTTGTTTAAAAAGTGGCCGTAAACAGCAGAGGTGCACGCACTAGCAACTCTTCCAGACTAACAATTTTGTGTTTTCGCAACGTCGTCATTGTAGGCAGTAAATAAAAGACTGGTTACAGTGAGTATTGCTGCACTTGATATATTGAAGTTAAACTTACTACAACACACAGGAATTTTTGAAACTCCTCTGCAACCACTAGGGCATCTACGGTTGTCCTGTAGCCTTGGTGGGATTTTTGCAGCCATTAAATGCATTCCTGCATTAATAGTATAAATGCCCTTGAAGCTAAACTGCTGGCTCTTTCATGATGAAATTTTGCAACAAGGTGGCGCCTGCTACAGTGCACTTCATTGAGCACACTGTTTTATTGAAAAACCCATCTGCATTGCTTGGAAAAGATGCCAGCACTACCAGACCAAAGACTTTTATTGCATGAGTGGTTGAATTTTATTGACTGAGAAGATGGAATGATAGAAAGTCCTGCACAGCACTGAATGCTTCCTGGCAGTCATTTTGTTTTTTTTAGCAATGGGTGGCACCAACAGGTCCTTCAAGAGGGGAGTTCTGCTCATGCTGTCTGGAACATAAATAGGGGTTGAACATCCGATTCTTTTGTTGTTGTTCTCGTTTTCTTTTAATTCAGTGCACATTTCTTGCGTTTATTTCAGAGCACAAGTTTTGTTTTCTTTCTTTAGCGACTATTAGTTTTTATTAATGAATTAGTAACTTTTCTTGGTTACTTAAAGCAGAAATCCTGTGCTGTCAAGAGCCACTTAGAGTTTGCCTCAGCATTTTTGTCAGCATGAACAGCTTATTTTCCCAATGTGCAAATGATACTATGCTTGTGTAAGAGCACACATTTGTCATTAAAAAAGTAATAAAAATTATATGATAGCCAGCAGACGAAGACACATATAATTGAAAGTTGCTTCTAAGGACTAAGTTGACATGGGTTGCTGCGCAAGGTTCAGTGAGAGAGAGAGAGAGAGTAGCGAACACATTGTCTGTGTGTTGATAGCACCGATAAAAATGCTGCTCAATTGTCACCATAGCCAGAAAATAATGCCCTTCTGCAATATTCATGCATGGCTTTTCTGTCTGTGTCCTACATGCAGTTGATAAACTTGCTTAACTAGCTAATCACTTCAAATTGGTGACGATAGTCAATAAACAGTGCTTGGCTAGTAGATGGCAAGGAGGTGGTGCTCCCAAGACTGCAGAGGCGTGTAAGCTAGTGATGCAAATTCCGCAGCCATGCTGCTGATCTACAATACAACCACTGCACCATGCCCCTTGTTGCCCTAGTCAACAAACAGTGCTTGGCTAGTAGATGGCAAGGAGGTGGTGCTCCCAATACTGCAGAGGCGTGTAAGCTAGTGATGCAAATTCCACAGCCATGCTGCTGATCTAGCAATACAACCGCTGCACCATGCCCCTTGTTGCCCTATTTAGTTATTTTAAACTTTTGCCGAGTGCAACACAAGCTTAACAGCCTGCTAGTTAAGTGTTGCATGCCAAAGATTCTGAACTTTCTTGGTACAAACCTAATTTCGAAAATTGAATTTGACAAACTTTTATCTGTTCTTATCAGTTTAAACCAAAAAGTCGAAACCCTTGTTTCATGTGCTTGTTTCATTCAGGTCAAAGCCGGCAATTAAGTACTGCATACAAAAGTGGCAATGAAGCAGCCACTGCTGGCCAAATGTTATGTGAAATTGGAGCACAAAAGCACCAGTATTTACACCTATTCCCCTTGCACCTCCTACAAAATAAAGGATCACTTGGGGTCTAATATAATCAGGGCAATTGCACTAAATAACCTCAGCCTGATACTTTCTGCACTCTGCTTTTTTGGGAGGCTAGTCAGTACTCATGACCATCTTAGTCATTCACACTTGAATGCATAGTTTACAAAAATTATTAACAGGATGAAAATTAAGAGGCTAAAAATAGTGAAGAATACAGTGCAGTAATGTCAGGAACAATAAAGATGGATACAAACACAGGCGCACTTGCTGCTGCCACACGGATCGCCTGTACAACAGCGCTTGTGTTTGCGTCTGTCTTTTCTGTCCCTGTCATTACTGCACTGTATTCTGCATCATGAACAAGCCAGCCATTATGTTAAAATAAACCAAGTAAGAAAATAACATATCTGGCAATCAAATCAAATATACAATTTTTTTTTTTTTTTGCTAGACATATAGTAATAACATCAAAAAAACGTTTTGTCAGTACACAAGTGCAATATCTCGAAAAGTGTGTCCACTGTTCTCTATCCAAAAGCGTCTCCATCTATCACTGCAAGTGATAGATGAAGTGGCTTTGACAAATGTATGTCAACAAGTGGTGACAAGTGTATCTTTACCCAGAAGACAGGCATGTCATATCTGCTGAGCCTGATTTCTATGGCTCTCTAGTTTTGCATTTGCTATCAGTATAATCAGATGCTTTATCTTTTTTGGATGCATTGCTTTCCTATTGCACACATTTTTCTGTTTCACACAAGGCAGAAGAAAACAAAGGAGACATGACCATTATAAAAGCTGTCACAATTGCTATAATTTGTTTATAAATGTATAAAAAAATGAGGACATATATAAGGGGGTAATGCAGCATGCATGTATCTCAGAGTTTGGTTTCTATACAAATTCTTTCAGTACATTGTATGCCCCACTGCTACAAAGAAACGGTTACATATCCAATGCTCAAGTAATACCAGATTAGAAGATGGAATGGATAAAGGAATTCTGTACCCAAGTGGACTTGGCTCACTGTGTAGGTGCACTCAATATTTATGGCAATACATCAGGGTGCTCCAAGAGTTTTGCACTAGTTTTTTTTTTTTTTTTTTTTATGGTATTTAATGTTCCAAAGTGATTCAGGCTATGAGATCCACCATACTGGACGGCTCTGAATAATTTTGACCGCTTGGGCATCCTTACAACCCCAGGACTGGTAGTATCTAATCACTGTGCACCAAGAGTCAAGGCAGTGCAGTCTTTATACTGCACACAACACGGTGTCTGAAAGAAGCATATATCATCAATCTGTGTAATGATAGCTTTTTAGGCCGGGACACGTTCCGTGAAACTCACAAACTGCTGCAGCGCGCTGAGTGCTGACCCTCAGATACTTGTTTTCAAGATTGGCTTAGAATTCAAAAAGCTAGGCGCTCATATTAATGCAAGCATCACGCGGACGAAGCAAAAATTACGGGCTCCCCTAGAGGCCACAATGAGAAGAAAGTGAATTTTATTAACACAGGTTCCGTTTCGGCAATGCCACAGGTTTTCTCACTGTTATGGCGCGCGCGCAAGCACGTCCACATGCACACACAAAATGAGAAGACCACTTCAGAGCTTCAGCAGTCATTCAATAACGTCAGAAACGGGAAAGGAAAACGACTAGCGTCAAAGCCGGGACCAACGGCCCAATGTTGGTACTGGTAGTCCCTGCCACTCATATTGTAACCCCTAAATTTTCATTTCTCACCTATAAACGTCGTGCAATACGACACAGTGCCAATGGCGTGACGTCAATGTGCTTCCCCACATGCAGGTGTGCGGTTGGGTGTGCGGAAGGTTCCCGGCGTGATTATGCTATGGGCTACGGCTAGACGGCTAGGCTGGCTAGGCTACGAACCAAGACTGTACCAAGACCCTTCTGTTTATGTCGCACCCATATTGTGTCGCTTCGCCGTATTTGGGAAAGGAGTTTATTTACATTCCTTATTATGCTTTTGATATCAATATATTTTAAGTTTTAATGTAAATTTACATAATTATTTTGGCGCTGTATGACTTTGAAGTTCACAGCTGAGCGTTTTAGTTTTACACGCGACTTACAACAAGGAACTATTTTGTTGCGCGCGTGTGGCTCTTGTGGCGCAAGGTGCACAGGTCTCAGTCCAAAACAAAGATTGACCGTTTGGTGTGCGTCCGGTGAAAAAACGTGCTGTCTGGCTTCATCAGGGCCTCCACTGGGACCGTTGACGACTTGCAGCGAGCGCAAGCGATGCCCAGGAATGGAAATATTATTGTTGTGGAGAATGTCCTGTCGTCGGAAGGGTCAAGTGTGCTGGGCAAAGCAGCCGAAGTAGAAGAGGACCTGGCGTCGGCCATCAAAGAAAACCTTAAACTCAAGTCGCACCAGCAGCCGTGCCACGTCTGTGGGCAACAGCGACATCCACGTTACTCCCCGTATTTGGTGCCTCGGCGGTCGGAGAGTAGTGGTGTGTTATCCGCCGTGGCGAAAGACTGTGCACGCAGGACCTGCGCCGCCAGCCACCAACACCAGCAGGAATCCGACAAGGACCCATACGAACTCTTGCAGGAACTTCTTCAGCAGGGGACGCTCATTCAAGAAGCCGTGCGCAGGCTCCAAGACAATGTGGTTGGCAAAAAAAAGACTCCTCATTCCTTAGACAGCTCGTCGAGGGACTCATTTTCATTTTAGGTTCGCCTATGAAACGCAAGTTTTGCATCACATCACTGACTTGTAGCAAAATTTCCTGCTCGCCAGACTGATATTTGATGACCCGTGTGTGGCCGTCTGGCTTGAACGTTATGTCCATGTGCGCGTTTCAATGCGTTCCTCTGACCCTATTCGCCTGCATGCGGCAGATTTTCAGGTTGTTTCGTCCTCGTGTGAGCTATGCGAGCGGATACGTAAGGCCTCGTGTCTGAAATAAATCAGGACTTTCTTCCGTTTTGATCGTGTGGTGTGATTGACGCTGTTGGTTGTTTTCGCTGTTTTCCGGGTCCAATGTGTACTATCTAGGCTGCCTATGTTGTTTCCACATGAACCCTTCATGCCCGCGGCGTCCATTCCGGAAAATTCCGTTTCGAAAGGAGAGAATGTGAAGGGAGGCCCACTGCTGTGCTGCAATCGCGACATGTGCTCTAGCCTAAAAAAAGCCGCGAATGAAGACTAAGCTACGTAACAAATTCACTTCTGCAGTGTCGCCTTCTTTGTGACCGCTACATTGTAGCGAGTGAGTCACCGAGAAACAGCCGTTGGGTTTTAAGACGCTGATGTATCGCAGCAGAGTATTTTTCCTCAATGTGCAAGCTTGTAGCCATTGCGGAGTATGCGTCAGAGAAAATGCGCACATCTCGCGTCTAGATTATTTTTATTCATGAAATGCATTTGATTCGCTACTTTTGTGTTCATCGAAAGACGCAGGGCAAAAGAAAAGTTAAATTGGAGCAGGCAACGAAGTTGGTTTTCTGTATTAAAACGTGTGCAACCAATCCGCAAATTGACGAGTGGTCACGTGACTGGTTTCAGACCTGTCTTGCGTCACTACGGCTCCGTATGCTCCGCTGTTCTCGCAGTGTGTTAGGCCTACCGGGAGTTATTTACGTCTGGTCGTTTGTTTTTGCCTTTCGTATATACTGTATTTATCGCTTCAAAATTTTGACATAGCGCAGCCTGTTTGGGGTTTATCAATATTAGGTTAATGACCGTTACGAGGCAGATTGCTTGTGAGCGCCTAGTTCTCTTATTTGTTTCAGGTAAGTACTTTACTTGCATGTTTAATTGTTTGCATGTTCTGGCTAATGCAATCGACCTTTTTATTGGAGTAAATCTCGTGTATCTGATCGCAGGGCCCTACACACCGTTTGCGAAATGTTCGCTGTTTGCAATCATTTACTTACGTATCGGTGTAGTTCAAGGTTATCAGGAAGTATAAGGGAAACAATTGGCAAGTTTAGCCTCATTCAGTAGTGGTAAGGCTCACTAAATTTGGCATCAGAGCTCTTGTATATATGTCACTGGGTGAAAAGAAAGGAGGGGTGCGTCCTAGTGCGCTCTCTCTACTAAGTGGCAGACGTATGTGTATGTTTGTCTTCTGACGGGTCTAGGTGTGAGCTGGGACGATGTAATCTGATATTAGGATTTAATGATTACTTGCTGCAGAATATAGTCTATATTTTCGTCCAGGCACTATATATGATAGTCAGCCACATAATGAATGATTCGCTGCTTTCAATTAGGTCCAGTACACCTTTTGCATTTTTGTAGATTGGTGGTGTCTTTCTACATTTGATGGCCAGAATGTATTGACCAATTTTTGGATCAAAATCACTTGCCTAAGTTGCAGCGCGCGCAAAACTAAACGGTGCACTTGGTTAAGTGAAGAAGCAATTGGCAGGTGGTACCTGGGCTGCCATTAAGCAGCAGTTGCCACAATAAATGCGATATTTGGTGAAGCATGAAGTAAATGCATTTTATGCATAAGTGGCAGAAGTAATGTAACTTTAGAAAATGTGGTCTTCAGTGGTCTCCTCCTGTAGTGCATTTTTTTATTCAAGTGTGCTGTATGCTTTCTGCTTTCATCATGCAGGCAATGGGCTAACAGTGTTGCTTTAGTTTAGGGAATTAAAACGAATGCATTCTGCTGCACTCATGCTTTTTTTTTTTCTCTCTCGTTCTAGGATTTACTTTACTCCGTGAAGATGTCCAGCGAAGTAGAAAGCAACCAGCTTCCCTCCAAAGCTGACACTTTAGACACTGAGAACAGCTGCACACCAAAAACTGAACCAGTGCCTGAGCAAGGGGCGCTGCATGAGATGTCAAATTACCCCTTCTCGAAACATGATAGAGAGTCTCTAAGCAGTGTGAGCAGTGATTCTGGTGACGTTTCCAATGGCCACTGCTGTGATATTGAAGAAGACGGCATAGTCGTCATTCCAGAGTACAACACTCCTATTATTGGGTATGAAGTCATGGAAGAACGAGCAAGGTTTACAGTGAGTTCCCCTCAAAGTTTTATTCACTACTTTTTTTTATTTACGGGAAGTGCCAACAATAAAAGTAGACAGGGCCAGACTACGCATTCTTTACTCAGTCATGATACGGTAGGCTCATTGGCAAGTGCACAGAGTAGGAGAAATTATTTTCATTGAGGGATAGGCACGTGTACCAGGTGATATGGTTTTGACTGTGCTACCACATCCGCTGCCTAAGCGTTCCTTGGTTCCACTTCAGTGTTTGCATGCATGCTTAGTTTTAGCTTACAGAAATTACATATTATTTATACATTCGGCATGTGTAAATGGCATATCCTAATCTTATTCTTTACTATTTTTAGTCACAAATTATGATCCAGTCAGACGAAAAATTTTGATATGTTCAGATTTTCGTTGGAGACTTGCCTTGAAGCTCACACAAAAAATTCATCTTTTCCTGATGATTAATTATGCAATTTCTGTTGGGTCCTCATATTTCCAAATCATGATTGCACGTCCTCAGCCTATTGTACTTCTTTTGAATTGATTTCTCTACTTAGACATTATGTAAACAACCCACTTTTTTCATATGATCGTTCTGCGCATGCCCCGCCACTGGTTGAAACCACCAGTCCTAGCTGCTCATGTGCAGTTCATATTCGTGGCAGGCATATGCAACAGATGGCAGCAGCTGTCAAGCACTCGCATAGCCTCTCTGCATGCACAGTTTTCTCTTCATGGAACTGGATCATGGCTGCGTCTCCCAAGTATGCTGTCTTCAGCCAGTAGCAGACGGGTTTTAGCCTCTCCTTAAAGGGCGCCACATCTTGTGAAAAAGGCAGATTCAGCTTGTTTCAGGACTTTTGAAAACTCCGAGACTTGGAAAGCAAGTTAGCAAATATACATACATTCTGGGGCCACACCAGCATTAATTTCAAAGGCAGTGGTGTGCACCTTAAAAACTATTTGCTCCATTCATTTTACATACCCGGCCTAAATTGGCCCTTCGTGGCTTGCCTTAAAGGGTTCAAAATGTTCGAAATATAAACTGGCCAGTTGCAACTCATATGTCCCAGCAAAAAGCCAGCATACATGTGTACGCTGTGAATGAATTGGTTATGCTTAATCTATCGAGCTATAAGAGAGTCTCGTTCAGAGGAAAGGTCATTAGGGGTTTGACTAGATGAATGTTTGTGCACTTTTTTGTTGTTTTATTGTGCAGGTTCATCCTCTGGCCATTCGTACTGTTGAATCGTTTATTATTTTTGTCCGTGTAAGCCTATAAGCAGATTTATGGGTCACTTCTGTAGGGGGTGGTTGGGGGTGCAGGAAGTCAGTCCTATCTGAACTATGTATGCATTTTCTTGTACTTTCTCATTGATAGAATGGAATTCAGCATAATTTTTCCATGTAAAATTGCTCTCCTGAGGAGGGGGACAACCACTGTAAATCCTCCATCCTCTTTGTGAGCCCCACATTGTTGCGTGACTCCAGGTTTTACTTATTCTCACATTTTATGTCAGGTTGGCGAGTAGTTGTGTTGTATGCACCCCTGTGTAAAGTAGCTACTGAGGTGTTTCTATATTTGCTGTAAAATGTATGCAGACAACAAAGCTACAGAGCTTGCCTAATGGACTGATGTAGGCTCAAACCCTGAAACCATCTTTACCTCAGTAAGGAAGCCTTCATTGCAGTGAGGCCGCCTCACATCTGTCTATAAGCTTGTGCATCCTTTTGCCGCTCCTTGCCCTGGATGAGCGCTTCACTTTATTGCTGCGCCATTTGATGCTCACTTGCATATGCACTCTGTGGCCTTTTGGTACAAGGTGGTAATATGCAAGCCCAGTGTGAACCCAGTGTGAACCCAGTGTGAACGCAGTGGTGATCTAATGGCAGCAACCTGCCACAACGGCTCAGGGGTTCCTGGCACTTGACTACCATTCCGGATTCAAACCTAACCACTTTTCGGTGGAGGCAAAACGCAAGGCGCCCATATGTATACAATGCCAGTGCACGTTAAAGAACCTCAGATAGTCAGAATTATCCAGAGCCCTCTACTACAGTGTTCCTCATAGCTTGAGTCACTTTAGGGGTATTCACAAGGGGGAGAAGCCCACCCCACTCGACCGGGATGTTGTGAAAACGAGCCTCTTTTGGGCACCTGAACCTGTTTCTTAAGGACCCCTCGGGGGTGGGAAGCTTTTTGTCCGCTGGCACAAAATCTCCCCCGGGAGGAGGGGTGTCCGCGGCCTTTTCTTCGCACTCCTGGCAACTTCGCAGGTCGCGCTCTGCGGGAAGCGCGTTGTTGTAGATGGTTGTGGTGGGGTGGGGTGCTCTTTTGCTGTGACCTACGAAGAAACATTCCTTTCCATTTTCACTGGCTGAAGAGCAGCCACTACTTTGGTATGTTGGTCGTGCGGAGTGCAATAAAACAATCTCGAGTATGTTTATGTGGAAGGTCATAGCGATGTGGACAGTCGTACTCTCTGCTTGTGGGACGCATGATGAGTATAATACTGCTTTCGCATGGGCATTTCGAAGGTCCTCGAACAGACTGTCTATCGACTCGAAGGCCTTCGAACGCTGCCACACATGCACTTTCAATGGCCATTGAGTCGATAGTCTACCAAGTCAACGGAACAGCTCAGAACTCTATTGAGATTTCGGAGGCCATCGAACGTTGCGCAAGGTTGCTAGCGTTGACCCAAGGAGCGTCATGCACACGTGCACAGCACGTTTACGATGCAAAAACGTGAACAAGCGTTATTATTTGATATCTTTAATTTACACGGTAAAATATTAATATCCGTAATAGTTTTAATAATAGCATCGCTTGTTTTTAAGGCAATATTTATGTACTCTCTATCACTCTCTAGTACTGTAACATGCGCCACCGAGAACAGCAAACGCAATGAAAAGCACAGCCGTATGAATGTCAACGTGATAAAAAAAAAAAAAAAAAAAAAAACAGTTGCCCTTGAATAAACAACTAAACACCTGCAGTTATATTTTATATATTTTATTTTGCATTTATAGAGAGATTTTAGTTATTTAATCAAAACCGAAAGCAACGATAGTGGCGCCACAAAAGTTCGGCGCCAAACACCACAACTATTTCAATAGCCGTCGAGTTTTGGCCTGTAGTAGCGGCACAACTCCTTCGAGTTCGATTGCAGTTGAAAATCTCGAAGGCTGTTGACTCTGTTGCCTCTGAAAATGAGCGTGTGACTGGGGTATAAAATGTTCCTAGTAAATTAAAGCAAGCTGGCATCCAAGTTGCCGCAAGCAGTCTTCCAACAACAATGAAAATTCTAATCTGCAGTGTTTTCCCTCATACAGCCTCAGTGTCTGGAACCTAACAGAATAGTCAGAATATATGCGTGCAAATACTCATTGTGCAAATGATTGCTAACATGCCGTTGTATTTGTACGCTGATGCATACTTTGATAACTTAGAGTCTTCATGTCAGCTACTTTACACACCCTGAGGGGCTTTTATGCATGCTTGGGATTTCTCTTTTAATAACATTGATTTTATGGCTAAAATGCTCCATTTAATTTGATAAAAACCTGCTTATCCAGTGCAAAATCACAAAAAATGTTTATGCTTTCCACACTCCCGCACCACTGATCATACGCAGTCATTGTGCTACAATCTTCCGAAGCAACTGAACATTCTCGCGAAACATGGCATGACCATAGAAAAACATGCAAAATAATTAGCTGTGATACGTCACCTGACATTTTGATGTTTTTTGTTTCGCACTCAACATTAGTTTTTGCAGCAAGTGTGATGTATCTTTTTTTTTCCTGCCAAGTTCATTGTGTGCATGATTTGTAAAGTGCACTTGCCATATGCGGTAAAATTATTGTGTTCTAATATATTACTTTTCGTGTACAAACTACAAATATCGCAGTGTGAAGAATGGACACAGGGAATTATTCAAACTGATACTGGCAGCCTTTTGCTCTTTTCGTTCATTGTAATATTCAGTGAGATAAATAAAATACTTGGATTTTATTTCATTTTTGAACCAACTGCAGTCCTCATCAAGGGACCTAGTAACAATGGAAAAAAGTATGAGGGTGTGCATTCTAGTCTGTTCCTGTCATGGCTCTGACGCCTACCTTGTCTCTGTCTCTTATTTTGACCTTGAAATGATATAACGTATCCTCGCTACTTCATCGTGAACCCGTCTCTGATTTCCTCGTCCCTTTCACGTCCCATCCACACTCATCATCATCAGCCTGACTATACCCACTGCAGGGTGAAGGCCTCTCCCATATTTCTCCACTTAACCCGGTTCTGAGGGCCAGGGTTTTATGGAGCTTATCATGAGAGCTTATCATGAGGTCCCATCCACACTACTTGAGTTCAAAGTTCCAACAATGCACATTGAACCCGGCTGCGGCGAAGGATCGAGGCAGGCAGCGCAGACGCGCTCTCCTCGGCGCACGCCAAGCATGTGTCATCTGGCAACAGTGACACCCCTCTCGTACTCCGCCGCCTTTGTGAAGTTGGGAGCACGGGAGAGGGTTCCGCCGGCCGGTGGTTTCACCACACCCCCTCCCCGAAAGGCTTCCCCATGTGAATACCACTTTTGGGACGTTTAACCCCATAGACGAAGCCCAACCAGATAATTACAGCATGAGAGGGCAACTGTGTCAGACCATGGAGTTCCACTGTCATTAGACAACGTCAAGTTCTGTGCTAATCTGTGGGGATTTTTCACATTGGGTTAAAAAAATTTGAAGAAAGCACCCACGCGTCTATATATTAGCCATTAAACTTTAAAACTCTGTAATGAACCTTGTTTATTTTTTAATAATGGCTTCAGTGTAAAACTTTTGGCAGGTGCCTTTGGACCGAGACGTGTGAGATCTGCCTCTTACATAAGGATGGATGAGGGGAGCTTTCAGAGTTTGGGCCTTAGCATTTTCACAGCTCTGAGTAAAGGTCTTTCTTCCACTCGCCCTGTTCTCTTGAGTATCACTCGCATTCTTGAATGCTCAGTTTGAATACTCGGTACTTGTCTATAAAAAAAGGAACTCTAAGCTGTTGCGTGCACTAAATTAACCCCTTAACCGTTTCGGACGAGCTGCGCTCCGTCCCCAAACTGTTTTGGGCGACTATAGCTCGTCCTCGCTGAATAGGTTCTTCCCTTCAGCGTTTCGGACGAGCAGCGCTCGTTTGTGGCTTAGATGGCATTTTGCTCGACAGATGGCAGCACTGACCTGTTAATTTCGTTTTTTTTTTTTTTCTACCACATAAATTTACGTATAGCAACATGGGTTTTAAATATGGCATCCGGCGGAGGCGACGCGTGCATTGCTGGCCCATCTTCTCGGAAACGACGCTTTTCTTCGTCGTCATCTTCTTCGGACAATCACCATAACTCAGTGAAAGAGTTAAGAAATTGTTGGCTGTGGTCATTTTTTACTTTTTATTGCTCATTACTAGCAGGAAGTTGGTTTTCCGTATTGTGAGAAATAATAAAGTTCAATTTGCTAATTTGACTTCGTGTTTGCTTCAAATATTTTTAAAGATCGAATGCATGCTTTTTATTGCAATAATAACTGAAATCTGGACTAAAAGAAATAAGCAGTTTTGTTAAGAAATTCGTTGATATAACAAAACGGTGAAGGGTTTAAGACTGACGAATTACCTTTTTATTATTTCATATATGTAGATTTTACCAAAAACAGAAGAAAATTAAGACAAAATTTTGACAGCAGTTACCTCTGGCAGCTCACCACACCTTTACACACACTGACTTGTGATGATGTGTGACTAGCAGTATTAACTATGTGTCTCGTAATAACAATACTCAACTTGATGGCGGTTTCACTCTGACTTTAAGCAGTGTGTTCAGAATGATGCGTACTTTGTGAAATGTTGACTAGCAGTATTAACTATGTGTCTCGTAATAACAATACTCAACTTGATGGCGGTTTCACTGACTTTAAGCAGTGTGTTCAGAATGATGTGTGCTTTGTGAAATGTTGCAAAACGGAGTAAACCTGACAAAAAAAAAAAAGAAACCCAGTGCTGTGGCCACATGCCAACCCAATCATAGGGCTCGAATTTATAGCGTCATGCTTGACATCGGGGATTCCGCTAGCGGGGTACAAAATACAAACTTTTGCATTTGGAGGTGACGTCACCAAAATGAACAAGCGGGTGGAAAGACCCAAGTTTTTCCACTGCACTAAAAAGTTCAGTTACAGGAGTTGAGTCTCACTAACTGGGAAACATTTTCTTATCTGAAGACACAAGGTTACTTTGCTTTCTTCATTCTACAAACATAACTGCATTAATTGCTTTTTCTATCAGGTGTTCAAGATCAGAGTGGAGCATGTTGAAAGTGGGCGCTACTGGTTTGTCTTCAGGCGGTACACTGACTTTGCTAGGCTGAGCAAACAGGTAAGCTGCCCTACCAATTATTATTAAAGGGCCAGAACACTGACCAAAATATCTAATGAGATTATAGTGGAAATGAAAAGTTCTTGCCTCATATAGCTAAGATCGAGCGCTAAAGTATTAAGAAACCCCGCCACCGTGGTGCAGTGGTTAGGTCGCTTGACTGCTGTGCCCAAGGATGCGGGATTGAATCACGGCTGTGGTGACCGCTTTTCGATGAAGGCGAAAAGCAAGACATCCGTGTGCTGTGTGAGGTCAGTGCACATTAAAAGAACCCCAGGTGGTCTAAATTTTTAAAGCCCTCCACTATGGTGTCTCTCAGAGCCTGAGTCAGTTTGAGATAGACCAAACCAATTATTTCAGAAACCATCATTTATAATTTTTATTTGGCTTTAAGAATCAAATAAAACCAACTGAAGTGCCTCTTGCGGGGAAACGCTGTCGTTATCATTGTAGTGTTTACACCTCTATAAAATATCACTGATTTTGTTATGTCTTTCTTTCTTCTTTAAAAAGGGCTTGTCATATTTTATTATATTTTGCAAACTCTTCAGTGTGCCCTTCAAAAAGAAAAAACACCCTACTTTTAGCATAGCTTGATGTGCTTTAGTGCTTGTCTCTAGATAATGCCGCATTGTTTCGAATTCCTTGGGTGAAGTAGTGACCACAGCCCACTAAAACTTTCATCAATGAGGCACACATTCCTATGGCGTAACAGCTTTGGGTTTGGATTTTAAAATAGACATATCTTTACACTAAAATATGTCTAAGGGTGAGATTTGTATTAGTTTTCATTACATCACTTCTGTTGATGCCCAGTCATCATCGTCATCATCGCAGTAGCTTCTCGTTTCCATCATCGCACTACATAAAAACAGGCGCATGCACTGATTGAAAAATTCTCAGTAAGATTTTTTTTTTTCTCCTATATTTCTAATAAAACCACTACAGAGTAGACCACTTGATACAGGAAGCCTTACATTTCATCAAAAAAGTTTGACACTTGATAGTGCACTGTTCGTCTCTTTAAGAGTCACTTGCATAGAACAAAAATGTTTTTGTTGCTGCATTTATCCTGTGTTTGATCTGTGCGGTTGTGCATTTAAGATTGTTAAATGTGTATACTCTTTTAGGCAACGTGGAACATATTAACTTTAATAGGTGTAGCAGCGTTATATCATGCATGATAACAGTTTGCGCATGTCTAGAAGACATAGCAGAGTTTAGCAGAAGGCATAGCAGAGTAGGGAGTTCATTTTCCTGGGTGCCTGGCTGTAGTGTACTCCTGGGATTGATGATTTTGTCAGAAGCTTGCTAAGTGCTATCATATTGAATGCCTAGTGGCTAATGATGCTAAAATCATGCAGTGTAAACTAGAGTTCTTTAATCATACTATAGTTGCAAAACTTTGTTCCTAAACCGAGTTGTTACCCATGGTCATATTTTTGAGTTTAACAGGTGGTGAAAGTGCTTATTATGTAGGCAGCTGGTGCGTTTGTTGTGCCCTGCAGCTTCTGTTTTTCTATTACATTGATGCTGTATCCTTAGCAGTGCTAAGGAATTATTCTTAGCATTGCAAGTGGTGTGACAGTGTGCTGGATTCCAGATTCAGGCTCATGAGATCAAATTTGCTTGGGATAAATTTTATGAAAGGAGTGAAAAATATAATGTTACAATGTAATGCACTGCAATACGTTTTTGTTTAGCTGAAATCATGCATACTATCTGAGCTCAAGGAGCATTAAGAACTTGTTGGCAGAGGACATAGTCATTCTGTGTATTTATAAGAGCGAGTTGGCGGGCTAGTTGGTCTTGCATGGCGAAGAAACAGCGCAAGGGATGGGACACAGGGACGCGAGGAAGCACAGCGCATTGTGTTTGTGCCTCCTCATGTCACTGTGTCCCATTCCTTGCGCTGTTCCTGCACTATGTATTTGTTGGCAGCATAGGTTAGGGTGGAGAACTAGGACTGACAGTGTTGCATAATCTATAAGTGCTTAGAATGAATAAAAAACAAAAAAAAAGCTGGGAAGACATCATGAAAAACAATAAGCTAGGTCTAAAATTGTGCAACTTGGGAGTTGTCAAGTGGAAATCTTGATTCATTTGTATGTGCATGCACATGGAGATGGTCTGAGATGGTGTTTTGTGGCCTTTGCTGCATGTGTGACCATAACTGAAAGAATTAATGCTCCCATAGAACACTGGCTGACATCCTAGTCAAGAGCCATTTATCTATGGATCATGTGTTTGATTGCATAGTGAAATTTTTTAGTGTGTTATTTCTAGACGGGACAGAGAAATTCCTTAAGGTTATAGAAGTTGTGTCATTGGCAAATGCCTTGACTGATAGGGCTTCTCTCAGCTTGTTCTTGCCAATCGACCAAAACAGCAATTAATGCTTTGGAACGCTGCTTAGATGTTATTGAAGTCAAGTGGCTTTGTTTTTTAGAGCGGTTGGAACGACTTGTGTATGAGAGGAAGTAGCCTCTCACCACAAAGTAAAGCAAATTTTGTAATAGCTTAGAAAAAAAAGTGACTTATGGGGCGTACACTTTAAGTAGACACATTAATAGCATGTTTAAGTGCATTTGCTTTCAATTGAATGACTCGGCAAGTTTTTTTGGTTTTTTTTTTTTTTTTTTTTTTTTAACAATGTCTTAAGCAATGTCGAGTAGCAGAGGTTGCTTACAAATTAATCACACACACTGCAATGTTTATACCATATGTCTCATCTTGCTGAACTCTTCTGGGAGCACGGGTGTAAAATGGGCCTTTTTCAAGTAGTGCACCCCCCTAGCGGTTTGCTAATCATGAACACAGATTTTCCCTGGAGAAAATGAATGAAAGGGGGTACTACCGTTGCAAATGCCATTATAGTTTGGGTTGGTTCGTGGGGTTTAACGTCCCAAAGCGACTCAGGCTATGAGAGACGCCGTAGTGGAGGAATACGGAAACTTCGACCACCTGGGGTTCTTTAACGTGCACTGACATCGCACAGCACACGGGCGCCTTGCTTTTTGCCTCCATCGAAAAGCGGCCACCGAGGCCGGGATTCAATCCCGCATCCTTGGGAGCAGTAGTCGAGCGCCGTAACCACTGCGCGACCGACCATACTAAACTGTACGTAATTATTGTCTCACAGTGTGTTGCATTGTTGGTTGAGCAAACACTGCTTGGGGACGAACAGAGGCAGCAACATGGTCCACCATTATCCCTAGGTATGCCTTGTGAAAATTTGTCGCTGGTAAATGGTCAATTTTATTAACTGCAGCTTGGTGTTCACAAATTGTCATGTAAATGCACATTAAAGAGCTCCAAGTGGCCTAAATTAATCGGGAGCTCTTCATTACAATGTCTATCTTAGCCCATGTGTAGCTTTGGGACGTTAAAATATTCATAGTTTATAGTTTGTTTTGGTATATTTTGGGGCATGGTAGAACTGATAAGAAATGTTTATATCATAAGGACTAGTAGCCAAAAGTGACTGCTGTTAGTTAACCTCATGGATATATATTGCTAGCACTGAGAACTTAAGAACAGCTATGTGAGCAGGATTCATGTTTATTATTGACCATCTAAAATGACAAAAACATCATGGTTGGGGTGGCCCCCGGCCATGGTAGGTTTACATACTTAAGCATTCAGTTTTTCTCTTGCAGTTTCTTGAGCAAAACATGGAAATGCCATATTGCAAAATGTTGTTCTCATGGCCTTTTATGGGTTGAGCAATGTTCGTATGAATTGCTCATCATGCCCTGTGCAGTTAATATAAAATGGCTTTGAAAAGTGTGTAACACTTTTTACCATGAAATACTTTCTTCTTATGTAGCTGAAGTTTCTTTTTTTTTTTTCTGGCAGTTATGTTTGATGCTCCTTATGTTTGTCTTTGTAGCAATGAAAGCTGAAGAAGCTTTCACTGCTGCAGTTAAACTAAGTGCATGTGCAGTTATGCCATATTTTCCCACTCCTATCCCTGATTTCGCAAGACTAAAGAATTTTGCACTCGAATCTAAGCACCGCATTTTTAGTGAGGAAGAATACGGTAGACAAGTCTGCCAGTGCACTTGTCAATCAGTCGTTTAGCCGGGGCCGTCGAAGTTCCGAGGTGGCACAGCATCTGTAGCGCAATCGTCGGCTTCTTGTGCTGCTGCTTCCAACACCATACTACAGCTGGCGGCATAGAATGCCAGAAGTCTGCCGAAAGCGACCCTGGACGTGGACCTGGAATCTGCAGCTATTTTACAGTGTTCGGCCGGCTTCACAGGCATTGCATGCCTGCGTTGCTTTGTTTGGTGTCAGCTGTTTGACAGCCGTAACTGAAGTCGGAGCCAGTTTGAAGGGGGCTGCCACAGCTTGAAATTCAAGTGCGTTTGCCTAAGGCACTTGCCAAATAAAATGTTTCTCATGCTTCTCATATCAAGACATCGCCACGAAAACGGGAAGCGATAATTTAGATCTTCTAAATCTAAGCCCCCCCTCCCTCCTCTTCAACCTTCGGAATTGCAATCATGTAAAATAGGGGATGCTTAAAATCATGCAAATACGGAACATAGTATAAAATGCTTCCAATAGTAGCTGCCAGCCTGTAGATAGACTGCAGATCATGCATATATATTTTTTTATAATGCATCATCAAGTTCAGAAACTGTAATTGACTTCCAGATCATGAAGAGCATCACCAGCCTGCCTGACTACACTTTATGCAGAGCAAAGGCGTATCCCATATCCCTCCAATTAACCCGGTCCTGTGCCAGCTCATTGCTCCTAAAGAGCAATGAATACTAAAATAGGTTCTTACATTATACAGTATCACACAGCGTATTTCATTTGGCATAAGCTTGCCAGTCACATTGCAAGAACTGAGGAGGTTGTCAGTTTTCATTTGAGGTCGTTTTGCCTTTTGTAGTTACATATTCACTTTATTTCTCTTGTATTATCTGCTTCATTGTTTCTTTCATTCGTTTCTTTTTTCCAAAGCTCAAACCACGGTTTCCTGGCCTCCAACTCTGCTTGCCTCCCAAGCGCTGGTTTGGAAACAATTTTGACCCCATGTTTCTTGAGGACCGGGTACTTGGTCTCCAAGCATTTGTGAAGAATATTATGGGCCACAGAGATATAAGCAAGAGGTAAGTAAGCTAATCGCTCATCATTGTAGGCTGCATAATGGACTCACTGCAATTTATACGGTATTCATAATAAACCTTTCAAAGGGAAATTGGATCATTATAAATGTTATAAGTAGCACAACTTTTGGCCTCTTTTGTAGGTGGACCTTAATTTAGCTGTCGTTTAGTGGCATTACTGCATGGAATGAGCTTGGGTGAAGGTGCCATAGCGCCAGTCGTTATCGTAAATTGAGGGTACTAACAGAAGCTTGCAAAATGAAAATTGCATGTGTTTGATCAAATGCATGCAAAGAACATTGCTGCACGGCATCTCATATAGTATATGCGTTAGTTTACGTGCCTGGTTTAAGACTCTGGAATATCATTTGTTGTATAAGCTCGCTCAATGGTTGTTTTCTTTTTTTTTTTTACTCGTGTGGGAATTTTGAAGGTGTGGCCCATGTACCAATTGAAAAAAAATAATAATAAATAAATAATAATTTTCGCATTGTAAGAATAAAACTAGATGTGGCTGTACACAGAGGTCTGAAAAATCTTTTATTTCGGTAGATTTTTCTCAGTCATTGTGCTTTCGGAGCTGAAGGCTGGCTGGTTTTTTCTCTTGGATGCGCGCTCTTGATTGTGAATGTCTTGAGAAAAATACCTAAAAAAACAGTCTCACGCAGTCGCAGTCCACTTGGCAGCAGTCACCAGAGGTGCTCTTTTGAGCTGTGCATTAAACGTTTTTTTCGTGGCTGGCACTCACTATCCATTCAATGTAGCATCAGCAGCATGCAACCTTGAATGGCCTATTCGTGCTCACATTCAAGGGCTGTAACAAAGTAGTAAACCCCTCCAGAATCGATATACACATTCATTTTTGCTTCATGAAGCTCTTCTCTGACCTGAGTCAAGTGTCCATGGAAGCTATCGAGCACAAACAGGCAGGGAAATATTCACAAGTGCGACACCAGAGCACTTGTTCCTCGCAGGTCAAATCCAGTCAGACACGAGGGCGTCATTCATCAATGCCTTTTCTTGCACACAAAAATTAGGCCTCTCAGGAACTTCTCATTGGGAAGTTTTTTGCACTTGAAGAACAGAGTCACCCTCCAGCCGTCCGCTATAATGCTCAGCATTATGACTGTCTGCTTAAACGCTGCTCTGTAACTGTTAAGGCACTTGCTCATCCTTGCCAGGAAGAATGGCTGCATCACTTAGAAGTGCAAATGTGTTCAGTATTTCTTAGCGTGTATGGTTAGAGTTGGAATTCAGGGAATGTAGCTCACTTTCCGAAGATGAGTTATCATTCTTTAAAAATTAGCTGCCATCTGATTCAGACAGTGCATGGAGTCATATCCGAGTAAGTAGAGACATCGCTGCCATTGTAAAGAGAGGAGACATTGCATATGCTATAACTTCACATTACCAGGCACCTGAACAACTTCAGCGAAACTCAGTAAGCCTAGAGAACTATAATACTTCATGAGAATTGGTAATAAACAAACAAAAATGAAAAATTGTTCACTCGGTAAACCTGGAGGGTCTCTAATAAACAAACTAAGAGCAGCCCTAATAATTTGCGGGCCTCCACAAGAGAATGCCAATGAAGATAAAAATCAGCCTTCACGCGCATTTGTTGCGATTACGTCAAGAAACCAAAACTATGAAAGTGCATCCGCATAAACCACGCGGCACACTGGAGGACAAAAACTAATTTTTATTGTGTGTCCTAGAAGGTGGCAACACCACCTCCTTGTGATCACATTATCTTCGATGTGGCACAAGATTTTATATGAAACATCAGCAATGTTCTCACATGGCAAAAACTGCAGGACAGAAATTCGCCATCGTGTACTGTAAAAAACCATCAAAGGGAAGCACTGAAAAAAAAAAAAAAAAAAATTATGCAGGAGCTAGTGCCGCAAAAAAACTGGGATTAAAACTTGAAGAAACACATTTGCCACTAAAGGGAATATTGAAAATTTTGGATAATTCAGCTGAGATAATTTCAGTTAATTTATTATCTTGAAAACAATATTTTGGAATACCAAATTACAGTGGCCGCTGCAACTTTGCGGGGAAGGTCTTTCAATTGGTTTTGGTTTTGTGGGGTTTAACGTCCCAAAGCGACTCGGGACTCCGGAAATTCCGACCACCTGGAGTTCTTTAACGTGCACTGACATCGCACAGCAAACAGGAGCCTTGCTTTTCACCTCCATCGATAAGTGGCCGCCAATTCCAGGATTCGATCCTGCATCCTTGGGAACAGTATTCGAGCGCCCTAACCACTGCGCCACCCCCACGGGGCGGAAGGTCTTTTGAGTCAGTTACTGTCCTCGGATAGAATGGTACTGAAAATGCTGTGGTATGTGCACGTGGTCGTGGAACTTGGAGTGGTTATACAGTGCAGTTGAAAATGTGTGAAGCAGGTGCGCAACATAGTGTTCCTGACTGAGTGTCAAATAGTAACACTTGTGATAAAGAATAGAACTAGCAATTCAAAAGCAGAATAAAATATCCTGCAGATTGGATCAGTATTTTAAGGAAGAAATGCTGATGTCATATGAGTAACACGAAACTGTGTATCTAATGACCTTGTTTTGAACCTCCATTAGGGTGTTGATGAGGTACAGTTGATGTGGACGCCAGATGGTGGATGAATAATCTCATTTCATTTAAACCGGCATTGCGTGAGTCAGTAGGCTTACACATTGAGAAGCATTTTGGAGGTAGTGCTTTTAAAAACCTAAGCACATGCATGTGACAAACATGTTCTCATCTGCTAATAAGGTATGGTTTGTGGCATTAAATTATACCTTATTAGCTGATAATGTGGTGATCATCATGTGCATATGCCAGGTTAAACCAGAAGAGAAAGATACCTTAATTTTTTTTTAATTGCATAAGATCTATTGAGCCCAAAATATGAAAATATTAGAAGGTTACAGCAGCAGTGAAATTTCATTGATTGTGTCATGTTTGTATGTTGTTTTGGTCAGCTTTTACGAATTCTCGTTTGGAACAGTTAGCCATAGGTTTGTAGATAAGGCACTCTCCAAGCAAATAAATATGACGTGAAATTTGGTAGGGTAAGTCATTGATGTAACAAAGGGAAAAAGAAGAGCAGTAAAGGCCTAAGGACAGAGCCTTTAGGAATGCTTGAGGGTTTTAACGTGGCATTGTTAGCTGAAATGAACTGGGAATGATAAAAAATGATCTGATTTATGCAAGTACATTTTGGTGCATATTTGAGTTATAAAGTTTTGCGAACAGGGGATTCTTATCGACTGCTTTCATGAAGTCAAAAAAGATGGTGTCAGTTTGCATGCTGATATTGAGGATGGTGTGAAGATCATTCAGAATAATGGCAAGCGATATGTTTTTGTAAAAATTCATGTTGTGGTGGATGAAAAAAATTACAAAAGTCCAAGAATTCTCTTATTGGAGAATAACATGTTACAGGAGTTCACAGGGCATACTGGACAAGGATCAGTGGCGATCATTTAGAAGAGAGTGTTTGTTACTGGATTTATATGAGGGAACAACCTTCCTCGTCTTCAAGATATCTGGTAGTGGGCCTGTATGAATAGTGGCTGTATGAATAGAAAATGGAGTATTTTGTCCGATCCTACTGATAAAAATTTCCTCAGATTTTCAATTAGACATTCTGCGCCAATTCAGTTAAAAGCCCAGATGAAGAGTTTTTAGAATTTGGTGAGCTTTAAAGGAGATGAACTTAAGGGTCTTATGACACATAATTGCTGAACAAAGTGGTGCAGGCGTTCAGACGTCTTTAAAGCGCACAGCGTCAGGCAGGGCCCATATTGATGACGTCATTTATAGTGGTGCCAGCAAATAAACGGATGCTTAAAGTGAGAAAACCAATGCTACTGAAAGAATGGCTCATGAAGCATTGTCTGGTGGCATTGGATTATGCAAGGCAGCATGTTTTCGAAGCTAGCGAAAATGTAAAAATTCGTCTACAAGGATGCCGTCACAAGTTTCTTCACACTTCTGCGATGCATTAAGGAAGAACCTGAACTTTGCCACAGATTTAATCAGGGATCATACAACCATTTTAAATGCTGGCTCTGAACTACTTGGCATGCTTTATCAACAAACTTGATATATTCGAGTTTTCGTATCTCGTTAAGTTATCGAAAAACCATTTTAGCTTCCCTTGAACCAATTAGGCAAATTATAAAAATACTCCAAGGAACACCACACAACGACAAACAATACAATTAAACGTTTTTTGTTATATGCAGGCTTTCATTATATGGAGTTTTCATGTGAAGACTTGAAAGGACAATGCAGGATGGAAACCAAAATAATACCTGTTCAGTAGTGGTGATATAGCAACTGCAGCAGCAGCCACTGCCACTGTAGGCTCACACAGCACAACTTCGAGGGGACCGAAGGGAATGGGGTGAAGTGGGATCACTACAACCAAGCTAGATGAGCGCTCGAACCCAGTTGCACAGCCGCTGCTAAAGCCTGACCGGCTGCAGACCTCACCTGCTTCTTCATGTTCCCAATTTGGGTCTACCCATCACTGTTGCCTCAGGGAACAGACTGTTGGTTTCACGTCGCCAGTTCTGTCAGCTGTCCCTGCACCTTGGTTACAACAGCTATCAGTGCTAGAACCTCGCAGACAAGCTCGTGGTGGTCATGGGCAAACACAGCCTAGCTCATCTTCTGTAGCAAGAGCTACATTGGCCACAGTCGTGCCATTTCGCAATGCCTCTCCGTGGCTGTCCGAAGAGCGAAGAAAGAAGAACAAGTCGTGGAAGGCGGTAGCTGGTAGCTGATATACAGTAAAAGCTCGTTAATTCAAATTCCACGGGGCCGCCAGGCCAGTTTGAATTAACCAAAATTCGAACTAATGAAAGTGAGCAAAAATGAAGGCGTTTGATGCTTGGAGGGCACGAAAAACATTTATTTAGCAAAAAAGTCTGTTATCATCTTCTGCTTCTTCTCTCTGAGGGCTACCGTACGCACTCGGTCTTCTAGCATGCGAATGCGACGCAGGGAGTCTTCTTCCCCCTCTTCAAAGCTGAAGAAAAGGCGCGCGACATTCAGCGCTCCGATAACTTCTGCCGCGGATGGACGCACGGGCTCTTGCTCCTCGTCGTCGTCCTCGTCTTCTGCCTCTTCTGGGACAGACTGCTCCCCAACAATTTCAGCGACAATGTCCTCATCACTTAGGGCACCGCACACTGCTGCATCGCTGTGTACTCCAACGTAATCATCAAAACTGACGTCCTGCAGCACAGCACGCACAGCCGCAGGCAGAGGCTCCGGACTCCCATTCTGCATCCACTTCTTTGGCTTCTCCAGACAACACCCGGAAGACAAGATTATGTCTGTCTCTAAAGCGGTGAAACCATCCTTCGGAGGCGACAAAATCTTCCACATTCAAGCGCAGGGTGAAATCGGCCGCCTTCGCCATGATAATTGGGCCGCTCAGTGGAATGTCAGCGCTTCTCATTTCTTTCACCCACGTGATCACAGCGGTCTCAATTTCCGGATACTTGGCTAACCGAAGCCTTTTTCTGTTGCTGGCGAAATCTTCGGCTTCATAGGCATCCTCGATGGCCTTCCTATTTCGGACGTACGTCGACAACGTGCTTGGTGGAATCCCGTGCTTTTTCGCGATTTCCACTTTGCTGGCCTTCCGTTCATCCACCTCGCGTAAAATAACCACTTTCTCCTTCACCGTCTTGGCACAGTATTTCCCACGCGAACACATCTCGCGGACACAAGCTCACAACAAGCGGCGTGCAAAACGAGGGCTCACGAAATGCAACACGAAACCGTGGTCGATAACACTAAAACGTCGTTCCTCGAAGGAGTCACGGCAGGAAAGACTGTTTAGTACTTGTTCCAGCACCCTAGCGGCGCCCCGATGGTTGTGCCATCTATCGTTCTGCCGTGAAAGCTTCCAACGATGGTTTTTAACAGCGCCGCTTGGCGGCGCGCAGTTCGAATTATGGGTGGCGGCGCCAATTTTTGAGTGAATTAACGAGCTGTTACGCGCATAGACTTCTATGCACTGCGGACCGGACCACGATGACTATTTCGAATTATCCAAAATTTCGAATTAACGAGTTGTGAATTAACGAGCTTTCACTGTAGTTGTGTACTAACTGGACGTAGGGCTTCCTGACAGTGTGTTTGGCAGGAGCTGCCAACTCGGGCCTCTCCTTTCATATGGGAGGGTGATATCACAATCAGCCTGCCAAAATCCTTGCATTCAAGTTATACGCAGGCACGTTCATACGGCTCGGTTTAAGCGGGGCTTTATATTGCCACCTGACGGTTCGAGGTAGTGCTTGAAAGACGAAGAAGTTGGAGACTCTCGCGCGCTTCGGCTAGCTAGGACTGTGGACTCTTGAGCTTGTGTCTTTGTGTTACCTGTTTCTCGGGAACCTCTGTCTTGACTGCATGTATCTGCCCCTGTTGCCGATTCCCATAAATCCCTGTCTTCGTGACAGCTTTGGTGGAGCCGCTGGGTAATTGTCCTCTCAATGTCGCACACCCCTCCGCGAACCAACAACACCGAGCTTTTGCCTGTGGACACGCCAGTTCATTGCGTCAGCCGGAGGAACCTGGGCCTTCCTCCTGAACACGGGCCCTTGGAGTCCACTTCAACAACGAGCCTCCGGCCAGCCACGCAAAGCACTAGGTCGGTCATGCAAGGTACTCCTGTTTACTTTCAAAACCCCCGAGTGCCGAAATCGTTCAATGGCACTGCGCATGAAGACGTTGAGGATTGGCTAACTCAGTTCGAACGAGTCGCATCCTTCAATCAGTGGGACGACAACTTAAAGCTACGGAACGCCATTTTCTGCCTGGAAGACCATGCTTTGACAAGGTATGAGAACCGAGAAGGCACATTAACATCATGGCCTCAGTTCCGCCGTCTTATCATAGCGGCGTATGTCAGCCTGGATAGACGGGAACGAGCAGAACGTGCTCTACAATCTCGGAAACAGATGCCAAACGAGTCCGTCATGATGTATATTGAGGACATGACGAAACTATTTCGACGTGCGGATCCCAACATGTCTGAAGACAGAAAGCTGCGCCACCTGATGCATGGGGTTAAAGAACAGCTTTTTGCTGGTCTTGTACGTAGTCCACCAACTACAGTTACCTCATTTTTAACAGAGGCGGTCACCATGGAAAAGATCCTACACCAGCGCCGCTCAGCGGTCTACGACAGCCCAATCCTCGCTACGACTACTGCCGAGCCTCTTACAGCTGCTGTAAGCAATACTGAACACCTCCGAGATCTTATTCGTACACGAGGAACTGCAGAAGGTTTGTGGCACATTCCAACCCAGGGGTGATTCTCTCGCACATATGATCCGCGAAGAGATTCAGCAAGTCACGCAGCCATCTCTGCATGTTGCTGAAGCTCAAAGTACCCCTGTTCCTGATTATTCTCGTCCGACTTACTCTGACATTCTCCGATGCCCAGTTCCCGTCCAAGCTCCGTTGTCTACGTTACCACCAACCCAGTGCATGCCCGTCCAGCAGCCAACGCAGTACATTCCTGCACAGCAGCCAACGCGGTACGTGCGGCCACCGCGGTCAAACATTTGACGAACGGACGTCTGGTGGGCCCCTCGGAGCCGCCGCCTTTGCTACCAATGTGGGGAACCTGGTCACATTTTTCGGTGGTGCCCTTATCGGGAACACGGACCAGAGGGTTTTTACACCAACGCATCTAGACGCACGTTCGGTCAACTACCTCGTGACATTGGAGACAACCTCGCACAAGAGAGCCTCCGGATGGCGCGCCGACAATCCAGGTCTCCATCCCCACGTCGGCAATCCCCTTCAACAACTGGTGACTTCCCGCGAGCACCGCCTGGTCGCTCGCCAAGCCCCCACCGGGAAAACTGAGTAGAGCGACCTCCGGGGGCGGGGCCGCTAAATGTCAGCACAAAGAAGTCCCCCCAATGAGAACAGATATGGATTTTGGAGCAGAAACAACAGCATCTGGTTCACGAGACCGGCTATCGCTGGACATCCCTGTGTGTATCGATGGTCATAACGTCAGCGCTTTAGTGGATACCGGAGCAGACTTTTCGATTTTTAGTGGGAAACTGGCAGCGCACCTTAGGAAGGTTATGACACCATGGTGTAGCACGCAGATACGCACTGCTGGGGAGCATGTAATTACTCCTATTGGACAGTGCCTGGCTAGAATCCAGGTTCGTACGTCAATGTTCGTTGTCAGCTGCGTCGTTCTCCGGGAATGTTCTCGGGATTTGATTCTCGGTGTGGATTTCCTGTGGGAATATGGCGCCATCATCGATCACCGACAGCGAACGGTCTCGTTCTCAATGGAGAAAGCGGCTGCCAGCCCCACCGATGGTCAACATACGTGCGCCCTACGAGTTTCAGCCGAGTGTGTTTCAGTGCCTCCCCGCTCCAGCGTGTTTGTGAGTGTTGTGTGCGACGGGCTTCGTGACGGGCCGATAATAGCTGAAAGCAACCGTTCGCTTTTATTTTCTCATGGCATCTGTGAAGCTCGAAGCTTAATTATTCTCAGCAATGGTCACTCTGAGCTTCTCGTCACGAACTTCACGAATAACTCTCGCCACCTCTATCGTTCTACTGCCATCGCTTTTGGCGAACTGTTAAAGGAAGTCTCTGAATGTTTTGCGTCTGACATTATTGATACTCCTAGTGTTCTAGACCACATCGATGTTAGCAGTGACCTTTCTGTCTGTCAACAACGCGACCTGCGTGCCTTACTGCTGGAGTACGCCCCGTGCTTTGCCTCATCATCGAAAGTCCGGCAAACTTCTATCACCAAGCATCGCATCTTAACGTCTGACGATGCCCGACCTATTCAACAGCAGCCGTACCGTATTTCGGCCAAAGAATGTGAGGCAATTCGGACACAAGTCCAGGAAATGCTTAATGATGATGTTATTCAGCCGTCTAAAAGTCCGTGGTCGTCGCCAGGCGTGTTGGTTAAGAAAAAGGATGGCATGCTGCGTTTTTGCGTTGATTACAGGAAACTGAATGACATCGCAAAAAAAGATGTATATCCGTTGCCCCGTATCGACGATTCACTCGATAGACTTCCTCCATTGATTTAAAAAGTAGTTATTGGCAGATAGAAGTGGATGAGCGCGATCAGGAAAAGACTGCCTTTGTGACACCCAATGGCTTATATGAATTTAAAGTATTGCCTTTCGGTCTGTGTTCAGCGCCAGCGACGTTCCAGAGAATGATGGACACCATACTTGCTGGTCTTAAATGGCAAACTTGTTTGGTTTATTTGGACGACGTCATCGTGTTTTCAGAAACGTTTGACCAACATCTTAAGCAGCTGCGAACGGTATTGGACGCTCTTCGCTCGGCCGATTTGACACTCAAACCGGAAAAATGCCACTTTGGATATCAGCAGCTGAAATTTCTCGGTCATGTGGTTAGCGCTGATGGTGTCCGGCGTGATCCTGATAAAACAGCCGCTGTAGCCAATTTTCCCATCCCTACCACGAAGAAAGCAGTCCGACGTTTCTTGGGCCTGTGCGCGTACTAACGCCGTTTCATTGCTGATTTTGCCAAGATTGCAGAACCTTTGATGCGCCTGACACGTGATGACTTCCCGTATGTCTGGTCTTCCGAGCAGCAGGAGGCATTCACTGAGCTGCGCCAACGGCTGCACAACCCTCCCGTTCTTGCACACTTCGATGAGGACGCTGCCACCGAAATTCACACAGACGCCAGCAACGTCGGTCTGGGTGCTGTTCTGGTCCAGCACCAGCAAGGCAAGGAAAAAGTGATCGCTTATGCCAGCCGCACCCTTTCTCGGGCAGAATCAAACTATTCAACTTCTGAAAAGGAGTGTCTCGCCGTCGTTTGGGCCACAATGAAATTCCGACCTTACCTCTACGGCCGTAAATTTAAAGTTGTGACAGACCATCATGCTTTGTGTTGGCTGGCTAGTCTTCGAGATCCATCAGGACGTCTTGCACGGTGGAGCCTTCGTATGCAGGAATTTGATTACGCTATCATTTATAAATCCGGACGTAAACATGAAGATGCTGACACACTGTCTCGATCACCCGTGGAGTTGGCCCATAGCAGTATGGATGAAGACGCCCATTTTCTTGGCATTATCAGTTCCTCTGATTTAAAGGCCCGGCAACGGGCTGATCCAGACCTCAAAACTGTGATCGATCATCTGGAGGGTTTCGATTCTACAGTATCTCGACTGTTTGCGGAGAACTTGTCATTCTTCTGTACGCGCGACGGAATCCTCTACAAGAAAAGCGCCGGCAACAGTGACCGAGCCTATCTTCTAGTCATCCCTGCAGATCTCCGCGATGAAATCCTTCATGCTTGCCATGATGAACCCACCGCTGGACACTTGGACTTTGCACGCACTCTTACCAGAGTGCGCCAGGCCTACTACTGGCCCAAACTTACCCCCACCATTCATCGATATGTTAGAGGTTGCCGCGAGTGCCAGCGACGCAAGACACCGCCATTGAAGCCAGCAGGTTTCCTGCAGCTTATTCCCCCACCACTAGTACCATTCGACCAAATTGGTATGGACTTTCTCGGCCCTTTTCCTCTATCGTCAGCTGGCAATAAGTGGATTATCGTGGCTACAGATTATCTGACACGTTACGCGGAAACTATGGCGGTGCCACATGCAACATCCTCCGAAGTGGCACAATTTTTCATGACGCAGATTGTCCTCCACCATGGTGCCCCTTCATACGTCATCACTGATCGTGGCAAGGCATTTACAGCGCGTCTTCTTGAAGAAGTTTTCGAACTAAGCCAGACACATCACCGAAAGACTACTGCTTACCATCCTCAGTCTAATGGCCTTACTGAGCGACTAAACAAAACAATAGCGGACATGCTCGCCATGTATGTGGATGTGCGGCATAAAACATGGGACGAGATATTGCCTTATGTCACATTTGCATATAACACGGCCGTCCAAGAAACAACTCGATTCACTCCGTTTCGCCTAGTATACGGACGCGATGTACAGGCCATGCTCGACGCTATGCTGCCATGTGCGGCTGACGACCAGCTGCTTACTGCTGACGCAGAAGAATTCACCAACTACGCTGAGGAAGCTCGCCAACTCGCCCGTAATCACATTACAAAACAGCAAGCAACAGATGCACGCCGATATAACGACCGCCATCGCTATGTCGTGTTCCAGCCTGGTGACAAAGTCTGGGTGTGGACACCTGTCCGGCGCCCAGGCTTGTCAGAAAAACTTCTCAATCGTTACTTCGGACCCTACAGAGTGTTGCGTCGCCTCTCAGAAGTTACGTACGAGGTTATTCCAGACGGAACTGTACCGAGTTCTAGTCGTCAGTGCTTGTCTGACATAGTGCATGTGCTTCGCATGAAGCACATGCACGTGAAGCACATTTTACCCGCTGAAAGTCGTACTTGCCATCCGGATAATTTTTTTTTTTTTTGTGACTTTGTGTTTTCTCATCTTTTTTTTTTTCAAAGGGGGGGGGGATAATGCCACCTGACTGTTCGAGGTAGTGCTTGAAAGACGAAGAAGTTGGAGACTCTCGCGCGCTTCGGCTAGCTAGGACTGTGGACTCTTGAGCTTGTGTCTTTGTATTACCCGTTTCCCGGGAACCTCTGTCTTGACTGTGTGTATCTGCCCCTGTTGCCGATTCCCATAAATTCCTGTCTTCGTGACAATATATTGGGAGGTAGCCTACGTCATTGCAGAGGTGGGAGTGAAGACAGAAAGAGGTGCCGTAATAGAGGGCTTCGGACCACCGCGAGATAGAGGCTTTCGCCTCATCGCACTTTAATGCTCAAAAGTACCCCCTATGGCATAAATAAAGCTGAAACCATAGAGTAAACTACTGTGTGCAAAGCCATGTCTTTACTTTCAAGCCGAACCTAAGCATAGCCATGCAGATAGCTCTCACGTAACTACAGGTTTAACCACAAACTAAACCACATCTAATTTTTTGCCACATCATATTAATTTTTGCTGCCTTTTAGTACTATGAACTATTGTATGTAGTAGTGGCATGTGGGGCAATGTTCCACAAGGGAAAGTGGTGGAGATTGCTGCATAAATAATAAAGACATAAATGTGCTGATGGCACTGGAGCACGGTATGTTGTCAACTGCGGCCTCTTGTTGAGATCATACATGCTCCTGTAATATCTTTTCACATTTTATCGTCATGGAACTTTCGCGGGGTTCTGCCAAATGTCCATTAACTCAACTCAGCACACTAGCTAGGAGATAGATGTTTTAGCGAGTTAGTATCAAAGTCAACTGCTGCAATACCTTCGTTCCATGGAATTTTAAAATACACGCGCTTCAATCGGGACGACGTTCAGGTATTGAGCAATTTTGTAATAGCGAGGAATTCACTTCATGGAGGTTCATTACATCCAGGATTAACCCTTTCAGCCCGTGAATTTTTTATTTTGACTAGATATTTTTGCAGTGTGTTTCTTTTATGTATGAGGTCTCGTAACCACACACTGGAATTTTTAACCCATTGTGCAAGTATTTATGAATTTACAAGTATGGGGTCAAAATAGGGCATCAGGGCTCAGAGGGTGCAAAATGTGAGAGCCTTCTTTCGTGACCGCGATTCACAACGGCGAAGAGAAAGAACAAGTGTCTTATTCTGCAGTGCGGAAGACTTGTAAAGCAGTTTTATTATTTGTTGAAAGATGGGTGGATCTTGCACTTGTCACAAAAGATGGCACTCTCTCTTCTGTTCACCTTTTATTGTTTTCCCTCGCTCTTGTATACACATACATGTGTTCCATTTAACAGTAGGCTGTATTGGGCGAGTTGGAAGTACTTCATATTGTGGAAAAGCGCAGAAAGACAAGGACTGAGAAAAGAGAGGCCCGTGTCGTCCTCTCTTTTCTCGGTCCTTGTCTTTTTGCGGTTCTCCACACGGGCCTTTTTCTCGGTCCTTGCCTTCTTGCACTCGTCCACAATATGTGTTCCATTGATGATAGGTCATGCCAGCGACATGTTAAAACTTGCGTGGGCCTCTTAGAAGTCTCTCAAGGCTTTCCTCGTATCTGTGTCGCCCTCTTCTGTAGAGCCTCATGAAGTGCATTAGGGACGCTTAATGCAAAGATCCAGCACACCGCAATGCTCAGCAGACACCAATCACAATCCACCCGGCTCAGGTGGGTTGTCATGCAAGGTGCTGACAATGTAAGAGTCAATAAAAATTCGATCCAATAAAATAAATCGATCCAGATAAAAATTTCAGGTTAACTTCCACTTTATTGTGGAAGTTAACCTGAAATTTTTATCTGGATCGAATGCTCATTTGTGCAAGAGTCTGGAGAATCCCTCGCATCAAGCATCCTATGCAGGGCAGGTATCCCTTTTGCATGTGAGAAAGGGGAGTATGTTTACAAGCACATGATACTCATAGGAGAAAGGGAATGGTAAATCAGGAAATAAATGCTCAAGTTCATGGGTCTATTTATTATTTTTTATTCGTTTGCTCCAGTTGCTGTTTGCCACCATCTGCGCTGTGATTTCATGACTAGGTTCTACACCTGTCATCTCTCAAATTAGTAAAACTGCCCTTTTCCAGTTCATTAAAAAAAGCTAATTTCTGGTTCTGAATAATTGCCGCCAGTAGCATCCATGTCAGCTGTCCAACAAAATCATCAATATGTGTGCAGAGGACAAGCTGATGGTAGTGCAGAAAGATTAGCTAGCATTACTCAAAGACCCTCGCCAACAACCATTGGTCCCTAGTGGTGTCTAAATTGCACATATCAAAAGCAAAGCATGGCATAGCAAAGCCTCTATGCATTCAGTCATATTCATGAGGCATATTTGAGCTTAGGAACTCTGCCAGGCATTTAAAATTGCCAGCTGGAAAAAAACTATTGGCTGCTGAGATGTAAAATTTACAAAATGGCTAAACATCAAATTCTCCCTGCTACTGCTTTCTCTTTTGCACTTCCAATGTCCTTATTAATGTGAGAATAGCAAAAGGGATGTCAGAGGAATTATTCCAGTAGAAATTATGCATTTTATATAATGTTACTGAGCCACTAGTGGGAAATTTGTGTTGAGTTGTGAGTTGACACACCACCAGAGCCAAAAGGGTTAACTGTATGTGGTTAGCTTCACCCAGCTGTAGTTCACTGAATTTTCTAAATCCTTAGCTCAAGCCATGGTGTTGGAAGAGTTAGGTGTATGAACAAGCCTCGTCGGCGCAGCGCTGCTCATAGTGTGCCCGGCCTCCGACAGGTGGCACGACTCTGTTTAGGGCCATCAGCGCTAAAGCGCAGAGCTCATAAACATGCGGTTAGACTCGCGCAGATTCGGGCAGAGTATGGCCAGTGGGAATCTTTCGTCTTCCCATTATAAACCTGCACTATTTTATTGAAAAAGACCGTATTAGTTTAGGACGCTTACAGTCTTCAAACACACCACGAAATGCATCAGCTTTATTGCTTTTCGCTTCTGCTGAAAGGCGGCCTGCTCGGTCATGATTTCACTTCGTGAAATCGCATTAACTTAAAAAATGTCATCCCACTTCTTGCGAGGAGGGTGTAATATTTAGACACCACGAGCAGCAAAATATAACTGATTAAAAAATCTTAAGGAAACGCAAAGTAGCCTATTACGCGCATATGCAGCCGTGAAGACTGCCGTTTGTCAAGTGAAGGTATCACTTCCGTCAAAGAAAGAGGAAGAAAATGTTCTTCTCGAATCACTGTTTTTGTGCACTGGAGGTAGAAGAAAAACAAGAAGCTCAGACGGCATGCCCGCCCTGCTGTAGCTCGCGAGCAGCGCTGTTATATCATAGCACACAAGAGCTCCGCCAGGGCCGGCACGTGTTCTGGCCGCAATGCTCTGCGCTGATGCTGCATGTGAACGGTCCCCCTCCCCCTTCGAGCAATTCACTGCTGCTGAGCCAACAAAATACAATCTTGTGTTTCTCACACAAGTAATATACACTGTTCTGGTGGCTGAGGCGTCAGAGTGTTGAAAACCGATCCTGGAAAAGACGCCGGCTCGTCAAGCTTTGAAACTTTGGCCCTTCTCAGTGGCTGTTTGAGGTTTCCAGTTCCCAGTCTACCACGGTAATACAAAACTGACCATATGCAGAAGCGCCTTATGGCAGACCAGACTCGCTGATAGCTGAAACGCCTTCATCCAGCGCTACTCTAATTTAATGGGCGAATGCACGTGTGGAAAATGGGCCGCATGTGGGGCATTACTCCACGCACGCCGCACTAGCACCACACGCAGCCCGCATAGGGTTTTGCACTTTAGAACATGCAAGAGCGGTGTCTGACTGCTGCTCTTCAGTCACCAAGAGGAGTAATTCAACACATTCGTTTGTATTGTTCAGCGTGGGCGGCGCGCATCTAATTGTTTACGACGCTGATCGACTCGGTCTTAAAATTTATCTCATTTCTCGTCAAGTAGATTTCTAAGTTCTACCATTTTTGTCCAGCTTTTGCGGCTATTTCAGTTACGGCGTTCCAGTCAGCAAATAAAAAAAATACATGCTCACTTTTGCTTATTAATTTTCTAATGTAAGAAAAATACAGCTGTACTAGACACCAAAAACAAATAAAGGTTATGTTCCTGGGGCTTAAGGTCCCAAGACGGTTCAGACTGTGAGGACGCCATAGCAGAGGGCTCAGGATCATTTCAGCCACCTGGGATTCTTCACCAAGCACTGACAAAACTAAGTATATGCGTGCCATGATCTCTGCCTCAACCGAAACGCTGCCGTCGCCGCTAGGATCAAGCTAGGGTATCCCAGTTCAATACTCGAGAGCCTTAATGACTAAGCCTCCACGGTGCGGTAATAAGTGAATAAATAAGTCAATAAGACCTGTAACTTTTTCCTTATCGCGTACCATGACTACTTCCGTTTCGCTGCCACAAATGTGTATTTCACTCTGTAAAAGTGAATAAAATAGGACATCGGCCCTCTGTGTACAAACCCGAATCTGGCCCAGCTCAGGGCCTGACTGCTGTTGGTGAGCTGCATTCGGATTCCTCAACCTCTCTGACGTTGCATGCCTCAGAGATAGTCTGCAGAAGTCGGTAGAATAAGCGCGTGCTACCTTCACTAGAAACTTCTAAATAAGGTTCGATGATCTTCGGTTTTTGCGGTTCTGGGGGCTGCCTTTTAGCTAGTCGCTTTCTATTTTTCGAAGTCTTCAAAAGGTAAGCAAGACAGGCAGGAAATATCGTGAGAACCGCTTCCTGTGTCGGCAATGCGCAACGCGGCATGCTTTGCAGCATACGACCACTGTACTGTGCCGTCCATGTTTTGGACACAAACCAAGGCTCAAAATGCCTCTCACAAACATATTCTGTTGATTGCAAAGCTCGTTCCTTCCTTGGTATGGCCTCTCGCAACAGGTCAAGCCGCTCGTCTCTTGCCGCCGAAAAAAAGCGAAAATTTTTCTTCGCAGGATTTGTAGCCCGTATTGCAGCGGGGAACAAAGCACTTTTTCCCCATCACATGAATCAACATATAGCATGATCGAAGAAAGTAATGGAGCGTGGGCGTCAGCGAAATGCACCGTGCAATGAGCGACGAAAACAAAACGCGCGCAATGTAAGTTGAGAACTGACGGCCGTACCTTGCGGCAACCAGCGGATCCTTGACCACCGACAGTCAATGGCACCTCTCGGCAGCCTGCGGAAGTCCAAGCACCGGTGTCGTCACTTGCTCGTCGCTGCGGAGAGGCCCGTTCACACGGCTCCTCTATTCTAACATCATGACTCAAGCTATGCAAAATGCCCTATATACTTCTGTACACTGGACTCTTGTTAATTTAAAGTCACTTAAGTTGAACTTTCAATTGGTTTAAACCGATTCCTGTGTTTTGTGAGTATCACATATATTTCAGTGCAAGGAAATATCTTTTAATTAAAATTACACAATGGTGATTCGGACAGGCTGTGCACCTTACCTGCTCCACCTGGTGGTGTATGACAGTGCAGCAAATTGTACTTGGCTCCATTTCAAGCAGCCACATTTTTGGCAACCAATCTCATCACTGCCTTGAGAGTTTTGTTACTATGATGCTGCTCATGTCCTGTGCATGTGTAGTTTTGTCGTCATCAGTGTAACCATCTGCTGTCATTGTACGCCATCTAGTTGTGTTCTTACTGCCAAGTGTATGAATCGTGTCTCACTCTGCTGCCGTCAAGGTGTTCATTGCTCTGCTCTTCTTTTTTTTTAGCCGCCTTTCAGGGCGTGAAACGACCAGGGAGAATAGCAAACTAGTGGCATCAGTGCCATGTTGGCACATTTTGGTGACCAGGGAGAATAGCAAACTAGTGACATCAGTGCCATGTTGGCACATAGCAAGGGCTGCTACAAATTGCTGCTTGTCAGTGCCAAGCTGCTGCCTATGCACACAAAAGCCTGCTGTACAATGGCATGTCTCCTGTGTTGTTACCTGCACAATGCAGTGCAGCAGCCTCCACATTTTTATTAAACTTCCCCATAACAATTTTAGAGCGCAGCTCTTTGGCGTCCGTTCCTGGGTTTCGGTCACCAGCTCTGCCCCCTTTCATCCCCCCTCAGTTCAAGCTGGCGCTTCAGCAACCAGAGCCTCGCAGGAAGGAAGGCGAGAGGGGGGGAGTGTACACTCAGCGGCGAACGATGGGGGCAGGAGCGCGTGCAGCAACCGGAGAACATGAGGAAGGAAAGGGATCCTGTTCGCACTCACTTCACTGGCTAGCGTAAACGGCATCAGTCAGTCGCTGATATCTGTTTGTCGCGCAACGTTCCTTATGGGCCCACGCACTCGCTCTTCAACCTCCCAATAACTCGATTGCTCTCTTCATTTCATTCCTCCGACTACAAAGCTTCTTTCATGACAGCCAAGAACTGTTAGTGGAGTGTTTCTTGAAGGAATACGAGTGAAAAATTAAAAAAAGTTGTCTGTAATTGTACATGCGTGTCTTGCTCGAAATCTTCGCCTCAATCTATCGAAAAGATGAAACAGCTGATGAGCTGCGCTCAAATTTCGCATTAGAAAGTAATGTAATTGTGGGCAATTTTTTCATCTCTTTTGAGTTCAAACTATCTTGATTGACTGTGTGTGTCTATACATATGTTTATCTTCTCTCGTTCTATCTGCTTGCATGTTTGCATGTATTGTAACAGCACCTTGTCTCACTTGTGGATGTTTTTCTTTCTATCTCTCAGTGCTCCAGTAAGAGAATTCTTCTGCTTGGATGATCCGCCAGAGCCGTTAGACACTATAGAAGAAAGCAGGGTCTGTATAGTTTGAGTTCTTTTAGTTGTGTGCTTCTTTTGCACTCTGCTTTTTACATACTATACTATTGGGACAGCCCAAGTTGTCACAGTGGTACAGCATTCAGTTCTGGTATGTATGTGGGTGGCAGTGATTATTCGTACGTGTGAAATATAAACTTCACAAATGTGCGCAGCTCTGACAAACCTTTCATTCAGTGCTGCGTATGTTTGCATCTTGTTTGTAAGTGCCATTGATCTAGCTGATGCTTGAAATAATTTTTGTGTATTATTTTTTAAATAAGCTATATACACACTGAATAAATTGTAGTGCTTACTAAAACGTCAGTTAAATGATAAAGTAATCAGATTATTCAGTAGGACAAGCCCTCATTAGTAATATATCCTCTGCAGTGGCTTGTTGGTTATGACATTCGATGCTCAGCTAAAAGTTATTCTAATTCTAAAATGCTGAAATGCATGTAGGGCCACTTAAATTGTGCTGCATGTTAAAACGCCTAATGTGGTAAAAATTAATTTGGCACCCTCCATTGTGGTTTGCAAAATACTTTGTAGGGTTACATTGGCGAATAGGAATTCAGTATCAAGAAGCACTTGTTGCTGGGCATGTTAGACTTAGTGCATAAAACGCAGGAGTGCAAAAAAGGATAGCACTTGTCCTGTTCCCTTTCTGTGTCCATGTACCTTCTTTGCACTCCTGTGTCTTCCTGAAGAATTTAGTAATGTTTTTTGTATGCTCTTGTTGGTATCCACATCAAAGTTAGCATGAGAATTGTGTTTTTTTTTTGTGCAACTTGTGCAAGGTACTCTAGGAGTAGATCCTGAAAGGGCAACTCACGTTTTTTCAGCGTCCTCAAATTTTATTCAAGCTTTCAGGGTATATTCTCCTCAGAGTTCTGGTCATTTGTACCAAATTTTGCAGCATTTCAAATGAATTTTGTGGGGCAAATGAATTTCGAAATATCCCATTTTGTGCCCTAGATGAGGAAAATTTCTATGGGCAGCCTTGGGTGCGTGATATCATTGGCGCACAGCGTTGGGTTTGCTGCAGTACAAAATTTTGGCTTGCATTTGATGATTTCAGAGTTTGTACGGTCACCAGTTTAGCTAATGAACGCGCACACAATGGGCTTTTTGGTCATATCTGCAACATAGGTTAGTCAAAACCTGCTTTCAGTTTCAATTTCTCTTTCTTTTCTTTCTTTTTTTCTTTTTTTTTTCTTTTTTAAAAATAAGTTACTTTACATTGGAGAAACAGTTTTTCATACTGGAGAGAGCGAGCTCTAAGGTATGTGATATGGTTATGAACTAAGAGTGTTGAAAAAATCTCTTTAGTTGCCCTATAAAGTATCAGTATCCTATTATGTGCATACAAAAGCTTACTGTAATTGTATGTATGTGGATTAAGAAAAGGAAGTTCAGCTCCACAGCTGAAGCAGCTTTTTCGACATTGCCATGCTTCACTGCTGGTATATGTCTTATAAGTAGGGGTTGGAGAACTTTTACTGGCGGCAGCACTCATAATATACACTTGCCTTGCTTAAGCAATGGTAGATCTGCTATGCTGATTGGGCCAAGCTGTGGCAAATAGAAAATTGTATTACATGCTGATACAAAATTGAGTTTTTGCTCACTTTTGCACTATGCCTGCGGCAAAAAATTAATTTCCACGAAAACAGTATCGAAACTAAAACTGGAACTGTGGCTTGTTGGCTACGCAGTCCGTTCACAACAGTGGAACAGGAAATGTACAAGAGTGTAGAGGTATTCGAAGCTTAGAATAGTTTGTGGATGAAATCTGCTGTTTGATTTGAGTCATACCGCATGACTTGAATTCGAAGTACTGAATGAATATAAAAAGAAATTGGCAGTGGCTTAGCTCTGTTATGCTTGGATATATGTAGCGTAAAGTTACGGTTATGCTTGGTGCTGAGTTTGCACTTTCATTGAGTTTTATCGTGTGTTCAGTGCACCGATGAGTCTTGGAATCACTTTCTTCATCCTCCTCGTCCTCTTCCTCACTTTCCTCCGGCTGCTGTTGCTGTTGTTTAGTGGCGGTCATAGCATGTCGCTGAGCTTCCCTGCTACGTCTTTTCGCTAGACATTTTTCTCGTTCTGGGAAGATTGTGTTCCGGGCTTTTCTCGCGGCTGCTCTGGGAAAGCATCTTGTCGTGGCAGTACATTGCGCGCCCCTTGTCGAATACAACCAGCATTTCATTGAACGCATTAAAGTTCACCGGCATTCTATAATTCGTCTACAGGAAAGGAAAGGTGCAGTATCTGTCACTCGCGGAATCCCGCTATCATTCTCACTGTAGACAAGGGGAATTATGAAGAGCGTTTCACGACCTGGGGCGTGGCGCAGTGGTAAAGCGCTGGGCTGGGTATCCAAGGGATGGAAGTTCGATTCTCCGGTGGAAGACAAGGTTTATTAATTTATTTTTTAAATATCAATTCAATGATGATTAGGCATGATACTTCTGGTTGATTGCTTCGAATTTGGCGGCTCTCGTGCATACACATAATGGGTGGCCAAGACACGCGAAACTCTGCTCTGACCCGCGTAGTGTAGCTTTACGCTACAAAAATCTACTCCTGTGAACTCGCCATTCCAAACAGTGCTCACTAGCTTGATATGCATGACCGCGAGCTTGTCACACAAAACAGCCAGTGCTTTCCTCGTCTGTTTGATTGCCAGCATGGGTATGAAGGGCACATGAGGTAGTGCTAGCACTCGCATGACTAGTACTCATTGGCTCTCGCCTAAAGCCACCGTGGCCACACTGATGAACCTCAAAACAGAAGTGCGACTCCATACAGCACTTCATTGCATCATGCCACGATGCAGGTGACATTTTGCTATGAACGTGCTTAGAAAGAATGTGAGCACGCACCGGTGCCACTACTGTTTTCGTTCTGTGGATGCATGGTACATGCGGAAATGGGGCTTTCAGGGGATGGCAGGGCGGGCAAAGCTGTGGCACGCACACAGACTCTATTGGTGTATTCACAGTGTTCACTTTAACACTGCGCATTTTTCATCTGTGAGAATGATCGTTTGGGCCTTATCGGATGAGAAAAAGTTCAAGATAGGAAACAGCCTTGGGTCTAGCCCACATCAAGTACAGCTCGTAGTGTAGTTTTGTTTCCATGCGTTGTTATGTTTACTCACTTCACTGCGAAGCATGATTTAAAAATTTTCTGAAAGTTTCTGGAACTTGGTGCTTTTGTGAAAGCACGCTTCAGATGCCTTTGGATGTTACTTCCTTTGTAGTGAACAATTTAAAACATGGTGAAAGTCTTCATGCGGAGTTTGAACTAACTACCAAACCTAACGGTTCAGCTGTTAATGTGCTGAAAACAAAATATTATTGTTGAAATTGTTCCATTGATTATCTTTCAAACGCGACATTTATGAGCCAATCACATCTACGTGTGCTGCAAAACCAATAAACAAGCACTAAGCCAGTAAACTTCATCAAGAAAGCTGTGTTTAGTTGTAATTCTTCCAATGCAGCTGTGACTGCAAGGGAATGCAGAAGGAGTGATGCTGTTTGCATTGTAGCTGGATCTGCCGTTTACTGGTTCATTCTGACAGCTCTCTCGTTCCTCTCCTGTCACCACTTTCTACTGCCTCATAGCAATCACTGATGTCATTCCATTGATGTAACTCGAGGCGTCAGGCTACAGATTCAGGGATTACATTCTTAGGTTTCATGTTGCCTTCTTTTTTCGTGTGTACATTAATCTTCACTATGATGAAATATTTCTGTGCACTAAAATATTTTTGCTATTTGCTCATTTTAGGTTGTTTTCACATGATAGCGTATTTAGCCCTCTGAGGCGGAAGTTTGTGGGGCAAAGATTGTGGGCCTTCATTATTGTCGCTAAAGTGTAGGAGATTGTGTTTGAATCTGCATGAGATTTAGCACAAAATAGCTTGTTGCAAATTCGGCCATCGTTCATTCAGGAGTCTAACCATCACCCAATACATAACAAGGTTGTCATCTGTGTAAGCGGATCACACTACAGGTGTCTGCGTAGCAGCTATGTTGTCACATTGTTATATGCAATCAGCATATAAGTGTACCCATTTAAGGATAATTCTGAAAGAAAGAGAGCTATGGTGATGGCTTGTTGGTTTAAGTGACCATCTGAGCCTGCAGACTTGAAAAAACGAAATGTTTAATCTTTTTTTTTTTCCTATTTGGTGCAGAAGCTCAAATTTCTCATGAAATAATTTTTTTTTCTTTTACAAAAACTGGAAGATCTGCTACAAAACCCCATTTTTTTCTTAAACAAGACCTGAAATTGCTGCTAAAAAAACTGCTACAGCAAGCCTCTTCTCGTTTCCACCACTGCTTATACAACTAGAACCAGGCTTTTTGCCTAGTAACTTTCTTGTCGGAATAAATTTCTTTTCTTGTGATAAATGCAAGTGTGTTTTATTGTGACCTAGTGCTGACTTTTTTTACTCTGAGAGGAAACTTCAGTTCAGTTTAGTCGATCAGTCGTGTTCGACTCTTCGTGACCCTATGAACCATGTCACGCCTCGCTTTCCGGTCTCTCACTATCTTCCTAACATCACATAACTGAGAGGAAACTTAGATGGTCCACAAAAGGAAGTTTTGTATTGGAAATAAGAAGAAGAAAATTTGCTGCAAATAAGAAGAAGAAAATTTGCTGCAAATAAGAAGAAGAAAATTTGCTGCTGCAGGAGTCTAGAAGAAGCCAGAAGGCCTTCGATCACTTTGTCCGGACAATGACAGCAGTGGTAGAAAGGCTGTTGAACCATCACAGGAGCAGAACACGATGTGCATGGCTTCGTATTGATAGAGGCTTGCTATGTTTACATACGTTGTCGGTGCCTTTACGTGCCTTGAGAAAACTCCTTAACCAACTCAAGGACAATATCTGAAGGACGCTCACATTTTTTGGCTGAAACTTAATTTTTAAAAAGGAATTTGGTGCACATTTATCTGTTTGTTTGTTTGTTTGTTTGTTTAAACCAAAAACTTCAACCCCTACTTTTAAATTAGGCTTACAAGTAAAGTTTTGTGATTTGCATTGCCTTATATGTGCTGTTTACATAGGCATTGTGTGAAAACTTGGAAGAGGAAGTGTACCGACTGAACCAGCAATTACAAGAGCGGGAGGCCGAAATTGAACTGCTTCGTTCGGAAGTGGACTCATTGCAGCATCAAAATAGCCTCCTCCTCAAGGCACTCAAGTAAGTGCGATTATACTTGAGGCCATATATATCTTGTTTTAAACCAGGCTGCCAGAACTCGTGCTGCCCTTTTTTTTTTTTTTCTTGTTTTTTCACAAATTTTTATTGCTGTGGTGTCAGCTCATGCATTGTTGAACATACTGCTTGGTTATACACCCCTGCTGCTCATGCAAACTTCTGGCCAAAGCATTCTGTAGCTTTTCTCTTACTTATGAAAGTAACACAAGACCACACGTTGGAACCAAGCAATACCCATTTATGAGGCATCCATGTCAAATGCAGTATAATGTCATATGGAATCTAATCATTCAATATGCAAGTGCTGTCGACTTGTGTCCTTTGTGCATGTGTGCTTTTATGTTTTGTGTTTCATGTACTCCCATTATATGTGCAGTCCTGGCCATGACGTTATGGAACACGATTTGGCAATCGAACTCTTGCCGCGTCCTGACGTAACAAAAGTTAAAGTATGATATACATATGTTAGCGCATGCTACCGATGCCCTCTCACTTGAACCCAAGAAATCATATCTTCTCTGGAGAACAGGAAAATATTTTAAAACACCTAACCGTGCTCCGTAATATTTTATCCACACCGGTACATTCATTAAGTGCTTCGTAGCTAAACTCATTGTGGCACTATATTTTGTACAGAGGGATTATACTTGTCTAAAGCACTCAGGCAGTGTGCTTTGGAACAAATGAAGTGAAGTATTATTGCAGCTACTTTGTTTTAGATGAGACACTTGTGTGCTATGGTGGTTCTGGTGTATTTTCAGCTGTGCTCGAGTGCAGGTATTATCAGCGAAAGTCAGTACCTGCTTTACACTGTCGTTTTAGTGGTGCTGCACAGCACTGACAGAGTGCTCTTTACAAGTGTGATTGATATGCTCTGCGCATACTGTATTTTTATGAATTTCTTTTGTTTGAAGGGACGCTAAAGGGGGATACCAAGTCCAGCTAAATTGAGTGGTTAATGCCCAAAGATGGAAAATACATCATTTCTGCTGAGAGCAGAATCGTTTGAAATCAAAGGACATAAATTAGCACCCCTACATCCCCATCTCTCAAAAAGATAATAATAATAAAATTGTTAACTGCACTCGGTCAAGCGTATTGTCCGCCAGCCTTATAGGTTTATGGCGTTGACATCCAATACCACTTCGACACATCACAGTAAGAATAGGGGAAAGAAGTTCAAGGAGTGCTGCCAAGGTGTGTGAATCTAGAGTAGTAGTATTCACTTCGCGTGCGGTTCATTTGTCCTGTGTGAAGTTGCATAGTATCACACCAATTTCACAAGGAGGAACCAAGGACAAGGTTTGGGAGTCATTTGTAGCCTTTCTGAAAGAGGAAGCTGGCAAACACACTGTGTCAAATGTTTACAGTCCAAGGTGTTTGCTGCTTCTGAGCTGCATTGTGTGATTTGTAACATAATTCTCAGTGTTCCAAATCTTTTGAAGGTACGAAGATTTTCAGTTCTATCCTGTCCAGTCTGAAGGACTTCCATGAGTGCTAAAGGAATGCGACTACACGGCTTAGCAGCAGACCCTTTAGGCTCTAAACATTTGAAAGAGTGTACATTGCCAGGTCAGTCTCACAGCTCACCTTACAAATGTTACAAAGCTTACCTTACAAAGGGAAGAGGGTCCTGGGGGGGGGAGAAAAAAATCGGTAATGAAGTCACAGTTATGAAATCTTTAAGGAACATTAATTTTTTTTTGTGCCTATTCTAAACACATCAATAATTTCATGTAAAATAAGTCTTAGAGCATTTAAGTAATGTGTATATAAATTTTTCGTCAAGGGCATTTAAGAAATTTTTCTGCAGAGAACTTACTAACTTACAAAAATGCATGCCTGACTTTGATTACTCTTGACACAGGGAAATGCAACATGGGGAAATTAACATCCTGGCCACCCTAAAAGTGGGTATTGAAGCTCAAAAATTGGAAGATAGGTTAGTGTCCTCATTACTAAAGTGGCAACTTCAGAACTTTGTAGCTCAATTCCCAATAGACAGGATGACAGTTTTACCCTTATAGCATTCCTTTTGTCAAGGAAAACCAATGACATGTATTTTAGCAAGTTTCCTGCAGTAAAATTGCTTACAAGCTCTTGACAAATACTTGCATAACATATCACATGGACTTGTTTTTCATGAAATTAAATGGCATACAGTTAAACCTCAATTTAACGAAGTTGAGGGGAGCTGAGAATTATTTTGTTAAATTGAGGAATTTATTAAATTGAGCGATGCATTTTTTAAACACTTCATTCGATAAATTCAATTATATGGTGTAGTAGCATCTAGAAAGCTATGATATCGTTCTGGCAAAGCATAATTACGCCGAAAATGAAATTCCAGCCTGCGAAAGCAACCGACAGTGCTAGAACATATAAAAAAGACAACAAGAATTGTTACCTCAACAAGAGGAGCCCCAGAGGACTGCATCTTTGTCTCTCAGCAAAGAAGTCCGTGACCTTTGTTTGCGTGCACGTTGTAAGCAACGACCGCATGGATTCCTTTTATTGAAGTCCATTCAGCACGTCTTTTGCGCTCTCATGTTTTCCAGCAAACTGTCGTAACAGATAAAGGGTATCCATCACATTGCCCGTCATCTGGTGAATTCATTTCAGAATTATGAATCTCGCTTTGCACAGCATAGTTTGGTAAAAGCAGGACAAGACGCTCCGCAGTGTTACTGTTGGCTTGCAGTTCAATTAATTTTTGGGAATCCTCTACAAATCAGACCAATGATTTGCACTTTTTCTTTCTCATTATTAAAAAAAAATGAGGTTATTTCAAGTTAGTAAAAGCATTGGACCTTCTGGGCATCTAATGGGGAATTAGAATATCTTCATTAAATTGGGAGTTTCATCAAATCGAGATTTGACTGTATTTGGAATCGGCATAGAAAAATATGTTTCCAAGAAATTTTATTTTTTGGGACTTCAATAGAGAAGTCTAGAGATAAAATTTTGAATTGGGTTTTTTCTTTTTTGATGATGCATATACATGGGTCACCATAGTGTATTTGTCAATGACCACTAAATTTATCATCAAATTCCTTCCCTCAGCTGTTAAGGTTTCGAAAGCTTCGTGATGGCTATGATGTCAAAAGTTGGCTTAGGGCACGTGAGGTACGGAAAAAAAAAAAAAAACAATATTAATAGCTGCTTTGTGGCCTCAATTCAGTACGGCCCTGAAGCGACCCTACCTCAGAAAATCGGGGTCAGGATTGAATAAGCATCGTTTACAATTGTTTTCTTCGTGTCTCATGTGACCTGGGCTGACGTTTCGCGTTATAGCCATTGCTCGGCTGTTGAAACCGAAACAAGTGAGAAAATAAATTTTATTTTAAATTATTCAGCAGTTGGTAGGTGGATACTATACGGGTATCTGTGTAGATTAACATCTTATACATCGTTACAATGATGAAAGTATGCAACCAAATTTCGTATCTATGCAACATTAATAAAATGTTTAAGTCCTTAATACTCCCATTAAGGCATAGAGGCACTCTTGCTAAGCAGCAGTATACTTGTGCCATCTGTTGATAAGTATTATGTAGTGAAGTGCCACCTTATTGGTAGGCCAAGCTAGGCTTATTTTTTTCTCGTTTATTGTGATGATGTTCATGTTACATTGGGTTAAGATAAAAGAAGGAAATTGGTATTTCATTCATGGTTTCCTCAGCAACACATCTTCCTTTTTCATGGAAAAGATATTGCTAGCATTCCCCAAAGGTAATCTCATGCACGGAGACTTGCTTCTGTTAATATCTTTTCTTGGAGTCCCTTCAGCAATTTTTTGGACAGTTCAGCTTTACCTTAGGTTTACCAGAAAAGCACTACAGGTCAGTGATGCTTCCTTGTGGTGTGACGCTATGTGCTTTGCGTTAATAAAGCAATGACTACTGAAGCGCAGCTTTGAACCTTCTCTCTCTTGTCTGTGTTGGTTTCAAGTGTGTGACCAAGTGCCTCTTTAAATCGTTTGCATCCTTTCCTCTCTCCTGGTGGGCTTCTTTGTATGTTATTTCTGGTGGTGCAGGCAGGAGTGTTCTTTTGCGAGCTGGGCCAGTGCAGCACTCTTGAGAGACCGGCGGCAACAGCTGCTATCGTCGCATGCCTTTGGTCTGCACACTCTTAACCTCACCCTGTCCTCCATGTAAGAGCATTTGCACCCATGCACTGCACAGATAGGTGGGGAATCCCTTGTGCAATGTGCTCATGCATAAATGTCAGTGCGCACTTTTGCAAGGGTTTATTTTGTAGGGAAACTGTATTGCAGCAAAAATAGGTGAGTTAATTTCAAGCAGTTGTGTTGGTGGCCTGGTTGTTCAGTATGTACTTACCCTGTGTTTGTGCCTTGTACTTTGTCTGCTATTGCCTGTGCTAAATAACAGTGCTTGCTCTCAACTCTGCTTTACTTCTTTCACAATAATGGTTGCATATTCAGTCCCTCTGTAGGTTGTGAAATATTATTTATGACAGTTACAAATATCATTAAAGTCACCTGTTTATCAGGAAAAGTTTTTTTTTTTGGTTAATCATTTAATGGATTTAGAGCAGCAGTTAGTTACAGCACATGTTGAAGTATTTCAGCAATGCAACCACGTCAATTTACAATGCATTGTTTAATATAAGCGTGCAAGTCTCCTGGTACCTATATTTATTAAACAATGTTCAGAAAGTACTTTGCACAATATTACTTGTGGGAAAAGTTATGCGATGGAGGCAGAAACCAAGATTCACATGACGCATGGTGTTAAGGGTGAACCAAAAAAAGCCGTATGATTGACTTGACATAGGAGTGCACCCCGTTCTTACAAGGAAAAATGGCAGCAAGAAAACAAAATAGCTTAGCACACTTAGCTAGATACTAGCTTGGCAATTTTCTTTCAGGAGCAAGGTGCAAGTGTACAGCGCAATTGATTGACAGAGCAATACTGCACAAACATATCATAAAAACCCATGTATAATACGAGGTTGTCTTTTTTTCCCCGCTTTTATCATGTCAGATTTTCGCCTCGTGTTGCATGCGAATTCAAACAAATTTCAGCCTAAATTCGTCGCAGTTCCGGCCTCATTATTAATCGACGCTTTCTGGCAGTGGCATCTGCTAACTGTTTCTATGGTTTCGATTCCACCACACTGACCCGTGGTTGTCGTTACCATGGTGCCCGCGACACACACGGTACTGGAAGCATGCCGAGCACACCTTGCACGGGCCTCTCACGGGCCTTTTCAGCTGGGCTGGCCGGGCCCTAGAGCTTAATCACGGATGCTTGACCGCTATTCCCAATGAGGGCATCGGTCGTGCTTTTGAGAAATGCGGGATACCGAACGCATTTAGAGGTACCGAAAAAGATTTTATAACATGATGTCTCTAGCAGGGGATTCTCAGCAGATAATGCACATACCAGACGACAACGATCGTGAAAATCCCGAATCAGAGAACACTTTCTGGGAGCACATGCTACGCGCCTACGCGTGGTGCTAGATGCGAATAGGCGCAAGCGCGGCGCGTGATGGCCAATGCCTCGTGTGTTGTCGGTGTGCGTTGAAAATGGCGTACTGCTTTTAGAAGAGCCGGAGGACCCTGTGGTGTCTGTGATTGCTGGGAGATAGTGAGCTGCTCTTCTCCTCATAGTGCGTGAAATTCTCCGCTCAAACATGTCTGCGTGAGAAGTAGAGCGAACCAGCACCGGCACTATTGTACACCTTGTGTGGGGTTGCGTTGGATGCAAAAGCGTGGAGCACGTATGATTTGTGGGACAACCGCACAATGTAGTGCGGTACAGTTATTGATCTTTCCTCTTTCGCATTATATGCAGATTAAAACTTCTTTTTCTGTTTTTGCCATCCCGAAATTACACATCATATTATGTGCAGGTCCATATTATAAGCGGGTGTTTACGGTACATTTCCAAAAATAAAAAGTAACAAGATCTTGGGAGGTACACAAAAAGTCTGGTTTGTGTCAAGGCATTGAAGACTTTGCTAATTAAGAAAGTTAGGGATTAGGAAGTGAAGCATTTGATGGCCATAATTTAGCTTAAAGGATAGCCTTCCCAGGTGGCACTGGTTCGTGTTGTGTGTTGGCTGCAGGTTAGCCAATTTATCAAAAAGGGAATTATCATTTTCAGTTTCTTTCGTAGTGCTGATTATAGACTCGCTTACTGGTGCTATATTTTCAACAGTGAAAAAACTCGTTTGTGAGCATGTAGCATTTTGTTTTATATATGCTAGTACTATGGTTCCTGGATATAGTTGTTAGTCTGCCATCTCTGCGCTCCTCTCTATGGAGAAGGGCATCCACACTTTTCTGCATGTTGCAGTGGCACTTCCCGCAGTCGAAAAGGGGTCAGCTGCGTCCATGCTGTAAGGTTCCTTCAATATGGCTCTGCTGTTGATGGTAGTGGTTGCCCGTTTCACGTTTCTGTCCTTTCACTTGTCATGATTGGAATGCCTAAAACCATTCTAACTATATGTATAGTTTCTTTAAGATCCATTAAATGGAGCTCTTTTCAGGACTTAGAGGGAAATTATATATACAAATATGCACGATAAACACATGCACACAGCAGTTGCACCAAGTAGGTCAAAAGAAAAGAACTGCTCATGTGCATAGGTTCTTTGCACTTGCATGCAGCACACAGGAGAGCACGAAGTTCTAAAATCGCTTTTTCAGCATTATAGCATTTAGTTGGTTCATGAGGAATCAACAATAATGTTGAATTGCCACCTTTTTTAGTGTTACATAACTCAGTAATTCATGTGCAGCAGTCTTCTAAAGTGAATAGAAGCTGATGAGACGAAAGCGCACAGTAAAAGCTATCAAACTAGCCCATCTTTGTGACTGCTGGGCTGAGCGGGCCACCCATGCTCCGACTGCATGCAGTGCGATTGCAGCATACATTACGGAGAGGACCTGTTTGGTATTGGCAAGTATTTCTAGGGACCATAATGATACCCATGGGCATGATACCGATATTATTTATTATGCAGCAGAGAAAGAGTCAGAGCTAAGTTCTGCACAATTAATGAATGAATGTTTGGCTGCGTTACGCCACCACAGCTAGCTTTACACAGCCTGTAAGCTACCACTACCACTGTTGCTGCTACTGTTGCATTTCCTTGAAGGAAAAGGTATGCACATCTAGGAGTTGTCAATTGTGCTTAGTTACGTCGTCAGCTTACCCATAGATAGTTTTTCAGGTGCACTGCCGTTTTAGAGGATGTAATGCTATCTGTCTGTCATCTGACTCAGTCCCAGTCCCTGTAGTAGAAGCCAGTTGTTAGCATTAGTTCTTGGCTCAGACTTGTTCACTGTGTTTAATTATTACACTATCTTTCTTTTTTTTCTTCACTTGTGGTTCTGTTGCCAAAATTGCTAGTATAAGATAGTAAGGATGGCTGGCAAGCCTGTATTATGTCATTAGTGCAGAGCATGGGTTGCATTGCTATTTGCTTTGGACAGGCTTAGTAGCTGTTGGCATAAAATTCATTGCTGCCAAAAGAAAATTTCTTTATTTAAATCTATGGTGCTCATATTGGAGAAGAATTGAAACAGTCTTTTTCAGTAGGCTTTATTATCCAGTCACAACACTGGTTCCATGATGATTGCAGGCACTCCATTTTGCTAAAATATGACACTGCATCAAGACGTAACCTCGTCGGACAGCTACAAATTGTCCATACTTTGCTATAAATCAGAGACAGCATGGTTACACTTCTGCTGCACCATCGTAACTCCATTAGCGCTGTGGCTAGGGGACTGTTGATATGTTGCTGCTTTGTGTAACGAAGTTCTTGAATCTAAGTATATTTGAGGGCGCCAAGCTCATGATGCAAGGCACATAATCACTGTGAAATTTTAAAGGTTGCGGGTTTTAGGCTAAAAAAATTAGAGGGAGGGGCCAGGCTTGAATTACTTTGAAGAAAACAACTAAATGCTCTGCGGGAAGAATGCTTGAAGTCTTATTTTGAAAGTTTTGAGCTAATGCAACAGTGAAAAAATTAGCTTATTTATATTGGTTTATTAGCAAACTGGGCAAATTTTAAAAAAATATGATAAAATTCTCTTTCTATCAAGCAAGCCAATTGAAAGCAGCATTTCGGTATGAAGTGTAGGAGAAAGAGCTTTTGTTTCGTCTACACCAGGAGCAAGGTTAGGCTAAAGGCTCTAGTTAAACGACAGCAGAGGCTGTGTCACTTAGTAATAGCATGTATTTTGTGTGCTCATTATTTTATACTATGCTTTTATTGCACATTAAAATAAGCAACAACAACTAAGCCTTTGTAAAAATGCCTGTTCTGTACCTTTTCACTTGGTTCACTTATCAGTAATTTTACATGTGCCATTGGTGTTCATTGTACTCGCTCCATATCATTTCCATTTTTTTTTTCACTATCTTTGACAGTGTTGGCATCCTCACCTTCAAAAGTTGTGATACAGTCAAGCCCGCATATATCGAACTCGCAAAGAAAATGCCCGAGTTCAGTATGCGTAATTAAATATGAAAATAGCAGTAAATATAACAACAAACAGAACACATTGAGATTAGTAAAATAGTCGTTCAGAGCCACAATATCCATGGTACGGATCTCTCCAATGATTGCCTCGCCGACAATTTCATGGCATTCTTTAAAGTGCTGTAACGCAGACCCACCGCGGAAGTCAGGTCTATTGAGAACAAAAACAAAATCCTTTGCTTTCTGCTGAACCATAGGACTGGAATCAAGAGTGTTCCGGGATCGAACATTCAGGAACAGTTTGTGCACGACCGCTTCATCTTCATAAACAGCTGTGTGTCATTGCTAGCACCGGGTCCCTTCTCTGCTTTAGCCTGAACGTCAGCCTTTTTCTTCAAAACGGGGCTCCGAGTGCTTCTGGGAATCTTGTATGCTGCGACGACTTTGGATTTCTTCTTCAACTTTTCTGATAATTTCCAGTTTTACCTAAAAGGGAAGATTCTGCCATTTCGTGCCTGCCATTGCGCATCATGAAGCACCGTGCATGCAAACTGCTTGACAACACCTACACAGCTACCGCAGTGTACCAGAAACACATATTGGGGTTGTCTGTCTACATAGTGAAAAAAACTCACGCCATCGTTGGTCAGCTGTCGTTCCGAGTGTCGGCAGCCACCGCTATTGGAACAGTGGCTTTTTGATCAGCTATCGACACTCCCACGGGTAAGCTAACCTCCGGAAATGAGTTCAGGGAAAGCCAGCTTTTTGAGTTGACCGTTGGTGTCCAAAGTTCGACCTATAAGTTGCAACGGCTAATTTTTGTACAGAGCCATATTTTTTTCCTATGCTTTGACGTAGCATTACAGCACACAGAATTTGATTCATATAAAGGCTAATTTGACCCGAGTTTGATATAATCGGGCTCAACTGTACACATATCAACCATCCATTTTTTATCTCAGCTTTGTTTCCTGCTAACGGTCCACCTTCTTCCTCGTGGGTTCCTAGGCCTCCTTTGAAAGGAGTCCATTATTTACTTGTCTGCATAGTCATTAGTCACAAATATTCCCATTTGTAATAATCAGCATGCTGTGCCTGCATCACTAGTCACAGTGAAGACTGCACATTTCTTTGCATGTGGCAGTCAAAACGAGACAAACTTGAGTGCAGAAATGTGCCAGGTGTATGTTGCCTTGAATGTTCAAGGTTTCTGAAGAAACGAAGTGGCGTCCGTGTGCTGTGCGATGTCAGCGCACGTTAAAGATCCCCAGGTGGTCGAAATTACTCCGTAGCCCTCCACTACGACCCCCCTTTCTCTCTATCCACTTTCACTCCCACCTTCATCCCTTCCCTTACGGCGCGGTTCAGGTGTCCACAGAGCAAGTGTGACAGATACTGCGCCTTTCCCTTCCTATGAACCAACCAACCAAAATGCCAAAGTCATGGGCTGGAGACACTTCTTTCTTGATATGTGAGCAGTGTATGTGCCATTCTGTTTTTCAAAAGTTTTGATCAGCTGATGCCTATTTGAATGATTCCATGATTCCTGTTGAACAAGGCCTTGAAGTGCTGAAATACACTACAGGAGTCATAGACTTACAGTGAAGAGAGTATTTATGTGTTATATCTAGCAGGTTTGATGTTATTTGGTTTTGTTAGAGACTTTTGCAGTGTTATGGTAGCATATGGTTGGTTAGTCTCAGTTTCTCTTTTCAAATGAATTAGGTGCTTACAGTTATCTGCTATTCACTCTGATTATTTTATACACTGCTTTTTTGATATAGCTTGGAATGTAAACATGGACTATTAGGGAAGTTGGCTGGCTAGCACTAAATTTGCCTGCTTTGGTTGGTTGGTTGGTTGGTTGGTTGGTTGGTTGGTTGGTTGGTTG